>CM038147.1:550910632-551203092 GCA_021437245.1 Aegilops speltoides | reverse complement strand
ACTCTATGCGCTGGAGCCATATGATTTGCTCACGGGCCTCCGCAAGGTAAAGAAGTTGTTTAAAATTATTTTAGCCTACTTATGAAGGTATTATTTCGTTTGTAGAGATCGATCTATTTTGTTTGTACGTGCACTCTCAATATAGTTTATTTTTCCTTTTATTTCACAAACAGACAATTAACCACGTCAAATTGGGTTGTTCGCTAAAAAACAGGAGATCAATCATGCTCGCCGGTGTCATCATTGCAGTTCTCGGGGGCGGAGTAGACTCTGGCGGCAAGGTCGTACACTTTTGTGGAATTATTTTTCAAACATTTCACCTTTTTCAGAAAAAATAAAAATCACTAGATGTACTCCAAAACACTAGGTCGTGGTGGTAGGGCGAGTGATGATATACCAATGCCGAAGTAACAAGATGAATGAATCGAACACGGTGTCCTGGAATGATACTCTATGCGATGGCGCCATATGATTGGCTCACGGTACTCCGCAGGGCAGCGGAGTTGTTTAAAATGAGTTTCAGCCTACTTGCAAAGACATTACTTCGTTTGTACATAGAGTACATATTTGATCTCCCCAGGTTCTCGAGCGACTAGGTTTTCCGCTGGTCCGCCCCCGGCCGCCTCCTTGGCGGCGGTGCGGGGACCAGCGTTTTGCTGTCCCAGGTTGATGCCTTGAGGTGTCGGCTCTGGTTTTCTCTCTCCACTGCGGGTTTGTGGCCACTTCAGGTGGTGCCGTAGTAGGATAAATTTCCTAGGTGATCTCCTTGATCGGTTCAGTTTGTTGTGCTTGGGAGTCTGAGTTCTCGCAAGGAATTTGTGATATTGCCCTGCCCAGAGTGGTAGTGCTGCAATTGGAGTCTTGAGTTTTTGTAGGGAAGTTGTGATCCATCAGTGAAGGGGTGGAGAGGAGAATTCACGGTCAAGTAGGGACAGAGGTTGGGGACAGAAGCAACAGGTTCCTCGAGTGATCCATTGGCGAACCCCATCGAGGAAGATTACCATCAGCAATGAAAATCATTGGATGGAATTGCCGTGGCCTTCATAAGGCTGCGACAGTTCGTGCGTTACTGGACATCCAAAAGCGGAGGGCAGCGGATGTTATTTTCTTATCAGAAACACATCTTGAAGAATGGGCTGCAGAATCTTTGAAACGAAGGCTCAAGATGGATCATAAGGAGGTTGTGGAGAGCGATGGAAGAAGTGGTGGCCTTCTTTTGTTATGGAAGAAAGAAGTGGTGATTTCTTTGAGACATAAGACACTTAACTATATAGATGCTTTTGTTGGTAGTGGTCAAGAAAACATGTGGAGATTAACTGGCATGTATGGAGAGGCAAGATGGAGGGACAAACATTTAACCTGGCAGAGATTAAGAGAATTACGTGCTGTTTGTGATATGCCTTGGATGGTTCTCGGTGATCTCAATGAAATAATGTATCCCTTTGAGAAAGAGGGAGGCAACGTCAGACCAGAGAGGTATATGCAAGCTTTTAGAGATGCGGTGCAGGATTGTAACCTTACAGATTTTGGGTATGTTGGAGATCGCTATACTTGGCAGAGAGGAAACATTCGTGAACGGCTTGATCGTGCACTTACTAATGAGATGTGGAATGACAAATTTAACAATGCTATGTTGGAGAATTTGGAGTATAGCAGATCGGATCATAGACCTCTCTTGATGCACTGATACAACCAGCGAGGAGAGGTTTGGCCCATCTGTTCTGCGGTTTGATGCACGGTGGCTAAAAGAAAAAAACTTTCATGACGTAGTACAAGCTGCATGGGGGACCGACACACAGCTTTCTGATGGTAGCCTCGCTGATAAGCTGGCGTTGGTGCATAAAGGCTACACATGTGGGACAGCTCGGTTTTGAAAAGAAAGAGAAAAAAGCTGAGAAGTACCCAACGTGAGTTAGAAAGAGTTACTAGAGATGCTATGACAGAGGGAATTTAGCACGGCAGAAAGAACTATCAATTGAGATCGAGAAATTCTTGGAGCAAGAAGAGTTGTATTGGGCTCAGCGTGGACATGTTGATTGGTTGAAGTTTGGTGACCGAAATACAGAGTATTTTCACCATTCGGCCAGTGCAAGAATGCAACGAAATAAAATAAAAGGTTTGAAAGATGATAATGGTATTTTGCGTGAAAGTATTGGTGAACTTAACCCGATGATCTCTAGCTATTTTTCGGGGTTGTTTAGCACTGAAGTTGATGATGTAGACCCTCTGATCCTTGATAAAGTGGTACCTAGAGTAACTACGGATATGAATGAAGCTCTTAATAAACCGTATACTGCAGAGGATGTGAGAAAGGCTTTGTTTTCCATCGGAGACTTGAAGGCGCCAGGTACGGATGGGCTTCATGCCATTTTCTTCAAAAAATGTTGGCATATCATCGGAAATTCTCTTTGCAATGAAGTTCTTTTGGCTATTAATAACAAGGTAATTCCTAAAGGGTAGAATGACACTGTTATTGTTTTAATCCCAAAGGTCGAAAGTCCAGAAAAAATTACCCAGTTTAGACCTATCAGTTTATGTAATGTTCTTTATAAGGTCATCTCGAAAATGATAGCGATGAGACTGAAGCATGTTCTAGATGACATAATTTCACCTGTCCAGAGTGCCTTCGTGCCAGGCCGTATGATTACTGATAACATCCTCGTGGCTTATGAGTGTATGCATATGCTTAAAAATAAGAAGAAGGGAAAAGATGGGTACTGTGCGGTGAAACTTGACATGCATAAAGCATATGATCGTGTTGAATGGATTTTTCTGGAAAAGATGCTAATACAACTGGGTTTTTCTAGTGAGTTTGTGGAGTTACTGATGGCATGTGTTAAATCAGTAAAATATAAGGTGTGTTTTAATGACGAGGAGACTGATGAATTTATTCCTACAAGGGGTCTCAGGCAGGGAGACCCGCTATCCCCATATTTATTCCTGATTTGTGCAGAGGTTTTATCAAGTTTATTGGCTCATCAAGAGGAGGTTCGTAGCATTGAAGGGGTAAGGGTGTGCAGAAATGCACCATCGGTTTCTCATTTACTTTTCGCCGATGATTCCCTGATCCTTATGAAGGCAAATTTAATTAATGCAACCTCGTTGAGACATGTTCTTGATCAATATTGTGCAAGCTCGGGACAAAATGGTTAATGATGCAAAGTGTAGTATTTTCTTCAGCCCTAATGTTGATGTCGAAGTAAAGGCTGCAGTTTGTGCCCAGCTGAATATTATGACGGAGGCAATTTCGGATAAATACCTCGGCCTTCCTGCAATGGCGGGGGCAGATAGAAGTGATAGTTTTATTCATCTTCTTGAGAGAGTAATAAAGCGACTAAAGGTATGGCGGGAAAAGTTTCTTTCGGTGGGTGGCAAAGAAATTTTATTGAAGGCTGTTATTCAGTCTCTACCTGTTTTTGCTATGGCAGTTTTTAATATTCCCAAAAAGATTTGTAAGCTCATAACAGACGAAATGTCTAGCTTTTGGTGGGGAGATACTGAAGAACAAAAGAAAATGCATTGGTGGGCGTGGTGGAAGATGTGTGTACCAAAAAAGAATGGAGGTATGGGGTTTAGGGACTTGCACGCTTTTAATCTCGCTATGTTAGCAAAGCAAAGTTGGAGGTTGATCACAAAACCAAATTCTTTGTGTGCGACTGTTCTCAGAGCTAAGTATTACCCCGATGGCAATTTACTGAAAGCGGGTCCGAAGAAGGGATCCTCTTTTACTTGGCAGAGCATAATTGCTGGGCTACGCACATTTATGAGAGGACACATATGGAGAGTTGGTACTGGAGCAAACATCAACATATGGGAGGACCATTGGGTGCCTATCAGTCCGAACAGGAAAGTAATAACTGTGAAAGGACAAAGACTTCTGCAGAATGTAGATGATTTAATTGATCCCTTTACAGGACAGTGGGATGAGGCTTTGATTAGAGATAATTTTATTTGGGTGGATGTGGAAAGAATTTTTAAAATCCCTTTGAGCCCTAACATGACTGAAGATCTTGTGGCATGGCAGTATACGAAGTCGTTCTCGTTCTCGGTTCGATCAGCTTATTATGTGGAATGGGAACATCAATTTGGTGCTCAAACTAGGTGGGGGGATGGCCAAGGAGCTATGCATGCAAACCCGGTATGGGATATTTTGTGGAAGATACAAATTCCAAGTAAGGTGAAAATTTTCGCCTGGCGTGCTTTACATGGTATTGTCCCAGGGATGTCGATCTTGGCAAACAGACACATCAAGGTACAGCCTCAATGCCCAGTATGCAAGCAAGGGGCGGAAGATATGCGGCATTTGATGTTTACATGTGAAAGAGCAAAAGAAGTATGGAAGAAACTGGGGTTACATGAAATAATAGGTGAAGTCATTCAAATTGACAGGTCAGGTAGTGTGATCCTTGAAGAATTACTAACGCAGCCGGCGAGACATTCACATGTTCTTGGTAGGTTGGGATTCCGGGAGTCTTTGGTCGTTGGGGCTTGGTATATATGGTGGCAGCGACGATAATTTGTTAAGGGCAAAAATGTCCAAAATCCTTCAGTCTGCATTCGCTATCCAGCGATCACAAGTAACTTTTCTCGAGCTGCGGATCAGAAGAAACCGGATAAAGTTATGTGGGTGAAACCTCCAATCAATTCTTATAAATTAAATGTTGACGCCGCTTTTTTTGAAGATGGAACGGGTGCAGCTACAGCAATTCTTCGAAACAACCAAGGAGAGGCTCTTGCGGGAGCATCCTGGTTGCTTCATCATCTCCTTGATGCAACAACGGCGGAAGCAGTAGCTATTCAGCGAGGACTAGAGTTGGTTGAATGACTCGGCTGTCATCAGGTCATTGTTGAATCTGACTCATTGGAAGTTATTCAAGCATGCAATGGCGTGATTGAGATTTGGAGCCCCTATACTGCTATTTTTGCTGATTGTTTTCAAAAAGCATACCGTATTGGTGCGGTATCCTTCACTCATTGCCCTAGGGAGGCTAATAGATTGGCGCACAATCTTGCTAGACATAGTTTCAATTTAAATTCTACTTTTGTTTGGGATGGTGATCCTCCCAGCTTTTTACTTTCGGACATTGTGGATGATGTAACTTTGATATGAGTTTAATAAAGTACGCCAGTAGTTTTCAAAAAAAAAATAGAGTACATATTTGATCTATTTTGTTTGTTTGTGCACTCTCATTATAGTTTATTTTTCCTTTTATTTCAAAAACAGACAGTTGACCACGTCAAATCGGGTCGTTCGCTAAAAAACAGAATATCAATCATGCTCGCCGGTGTCGTCATTGCAGTTCTCGGGGGCGAAGTAGACCCTGCTGGCGGCGAGGTCGTACACAAAGCGCGTGCGCCCTTGCTGCATTGCCCCGATGATGGTGATGTCCGGGCTCGGTGATACGGCGAGGCAAATGTCTTGCTCGCGCACTACATACAGATGAATCGGTGTGAGCACGAGGTCCTGCTCAAAGTGCAGTGTCACCGTGGGCAACTGCGAGAAGTGGGAGTGCGCCGCGCGGAAGCAGAGGCCGGAGCTGGTGCGGTGCACCGGCAAACCGAGCCTCCTGCCGTGCTCCGCCAGGGCCTGCTCCAGGACATTGTATGCAGCCTGGATCATCACACTCCGAAACATCCCGACGTCGATCACGGTCCCGCTGTGCCACTTGCCATCGGCGGTCTGTCGGCGCCTGAACACCTCCGCCAGGTTGCCGCCCAGCTGTGTCCCGGCGACGCTGATGCCGCTGAGGCTGACAAAGTAGGAGCTATCCTCGGGGTAGAGGATCCTGGTGCTCTTCATGCGCCTCGTGTCCACCGGGATGTCGTTGCCGAACCGGAGGAAGCCGTGCCGGTTCGCCGGCCCGGGCACGAAGAGGCAGTAGGAGAAGCGATGTAAGCCGTGCCGTTGGAGTAACACCGTGACGAGCGACGGATACGTCTTGCCCAGGCCGAGGACGCCGGCGAGCACTCTGTGGCTGACGAAACCCGTGCTGCTGTGCGCGCAGCCAATGATGACGGTGGGAAAGACCGCCGGCGCAGATCCCGTGAAGGATAGGGTCTCGTCACCGAGCACGCCGCTTGCATGTGCGCCACCGGGGCGGATGGGGGTGATGTGGAACTTGCACACGTCGTGCCCCGGGGGTGAACAAAGGCGGCTCGTGGGTGCGAGGTGGCGGAATGACGGCGACATGCGCGGGTGGAAGGGCGGCGGATTTTGCTGAAATGGGCGTTCGATCGGAACGCACTGCATCCAAGTCAGGCTGCTGGTCATCTCCATCGCGAGGGTGTACGTGCGGCGGCCATGGCCCGTCCCAACAGTGGTGATAACGCTGTACCTTCCTGGGAGAAAGGGTACATGCGGTCGAAGCGCGGTGGTGTCGTGCCCAACTAGCTCCTTCAGGTGAAGGAAGCCGTCGTCGTCGACATGGATGGTATTGTTCCAGCTGGGGCTGGGAACCATGCGCAGGCTGAAGCCGCCGCTGAGGCCTGGTGTGGCATCATCAGCAGTGGTGGTGGTGGGGTGGAGGAGCGCTGCAAGGACCAGAGGGAGGAGGAGAGCGTGAGCTGTGAGCTCCATAGATGTATATGTAGTAGAAATGCAAACACACTGACTGGCTAATAAACTTGTGTTGGTCTGTGCATGCAACAATGAGTACCCTTTTTGTAGATGATGAATTGAACTAATTGGAGGAGGGTTTGGCAGCATTTATTATGAAGCAAAAATATTCTGTTGGGATTTGCATATCCCTTGCAGACTTCCATGTAGAGAAGGGTTTGGCTGCATTTATTATGAACCAAAAATCCTCTGTTGGGATTTGCATATCCCTTGCACACTTCCATGTAGAGGAGGGTTGGCTGCATTTATTATGAAACAAAAATCCTTTGTTCGGATTTGCATATCCCTCGCACTTCCATATAGAGGAGGGTGTGGCTGCATTTACTATGAATTGAGAATCTCTAGTTGGGATTTGCATATACTCCTAGTAGTAAATGAGGGTTTGATTGCATTTAATATGAATCCAAAATCCCTTGTTGAGATTTCCATATCCCTTCCACAACCATGTAGAAGAGGATATTGCTACATTTATCATGAGTCAAAAATGTCTTGTGGATACTTGCATATCCTTTGGGCTTTGCACACTTCCATGTACTATGAATTAGTTTGTGTCATTTTTGTAACAGATAGGGACTGAAAGTCCCCATAAGCTTCCATAGATGAAAGTGGTCGCATTACAAAGAACAAAAAAGGATGTGGAAAAAGAAAATTACAACTCAATCCCTCGCATTTTGAAGGAGGACCCCAATATGAGAATAGAAAACACAATTGAGTCCAAATTGCATCTCCGTTGCAAATCCAGCAATGCCATTGTTGGGTGACACCACTTGGGACCATAGGACCACCACCACTGCATCTCCGGCAGGTACGGATGCCAGCTCAAGAAAAGAGAAGTGACCATGACACTATATCTGCACTGCCTCCCTTTTGGCACATCGGTCAGGATGAAGAAAGGGAGCTGTCAAGAAGCCAAAGCTTCATTAAGCCGCCCATTGGCCAGAGGATTCACTAGAGAGGCAATGAACGTCGGCCATTAAACGCTATGCGGGCGCCAGGCTCCATCATGGACACCAAAGAAGACTAATCAACACCTCTTCTTCGTCTCACCCGCTTATCTAGCCCCATCGGGTGCGGCTATCTGTCGGTCAACTGACACCAAAAACGGGTCAGTCGATTGGCAAAAAAAAAATCAACTAACAAGGCATAGGAAAATGACTGACACAAAATAGGGGCCAGTCAACAAAGCCCAACAACGCAGAAACTTTTGAGTATGTTGTTTCTGCCATCTGCATTCAGCCCAAGATCTAACGCACTACACAGCATCCATCTAACGCACAGCACTAGGTCTTCTTCCTTCCTTTCCCTTCCTCGACATCGCACGACTCAACCGCCGCCATGGACGCTGGAACAAACCTCAGATCTGTTATGACCTCTCTGTAGTTCTTCTGCTCACATTTCTTCCTTCCAAAGTCCTTCTCCAGACGGCCAAACATCCACTACAGAAAAACTGGAAAAATGAGTTCTCATTTTTCACAGATCTGTCAAGAAGGACAAAACGGAGAAAAGAAAAAAGGGGAGAGAAGAACCTGCTTCACATGCCAGAACTAGGTTGTTAAAGCAGAATACCACCCAGAAAATCAAAAAATTATATAAACAATGCGTGCCAGAACTACGTAGTTATGTACTTATTTATCTACGGCTATAGCAGAACACCTCCCAAAAATCAAAAAATTATATACAAAAATGTGTGACAGAACTATGTAGTTATGTACTTACTTATCTACAGCTATAGCATAACACCACCCAGAAATCAAAAAATTATACAAAAAATTGCGTGCCAGAGCGCCTACCTTTGATTTTTTTTTTTCATTGAAACATCTGGCAGATATAAAAAATTACACTAGTTGAATTTTAAAAAACTCTGTTGAAACAAGTATATTCAGACAACTAATCTTCCTCCTATGGAATATGCTGGTGTAATATATGCATGGATGTAGTTGGGTGAAATTTGTTAAAATTGTTGCAAAACTACAGTTACAAGAATACACCACCCAGATATCATAAACTTATATAGAACTAGTTAATTGCACGTGCTTTGCACGTCAAATCATGCGCAAAAGCGAAAATGGGTAACCCAAGGCAAAGGGCGGTATGGTTCACATAGAATTAATATTTTCAATTTGTCAATGTTTCCCATAAAACATTGCAAAATATATAACAAAAGAGATAAAAGAGCGAGTGATATGATGAACAAATTACTCACTAATTGTGTAGGTAAAACCAGGAAAATAGATACTTCAAGTATACAAGGGAGTCATTAATTGTGTAGTTAAAAACAGGAAAATAAATACTTCAAGTATTGTAGAGTAATTAAATTCATTTCTTCCTTTTCATGTTGTCTTGATCCTTTTACCGAAAGCACACGCTTTATTTCGTGTTTTATCCTTTTAGAAGATCTCCAACATGTCAAGCTGACCCCTCATGTCAGGCCCATATGGTGGCTGACACATAACGCTGTGGGGATGACACATCGTAAACAACTTAAAAAATACAAATTCTCTTAAATAGTGAAAAAAATCACATCATGTTACTCTTGACTAAAAATGTTGCAAACAACGAACAAGCATTTTGGGATGTTCTTAAATTTATTCTCGGTCATTAATCAAACTGTTGGATTACCAACATATGTTGGCGTTGTCCAATCCTAGAGCCGTCACTGCGTATATTTTTGGACAGTCGATTTTGTCAGTGTAGAAAATGATCTCTTAAAAGAACATTCATGTAACATACATACTTTTGATATGTATAAATGTACTTTTTTTTTTGTTGGCAAGTGACGCAGCAAGTTTGTGCATATATCGGGTTATACACTGCATAAAGTATAGATCAACAGGTAGCATTGGAGGACTTTTTTTGTAGGAAACTAAAATGACTTTCAGTAAGTGTTTATGTTGGACAAAAGATTGTTTTCTTTACTACGTCTGGAAATATGTAGCATCGGACTTGTTTTGTACTCTCCCGTCAGAGAATTTTCTGGACATTAATGGAAGGCTGGAAGCAAGTGAGAATACTCACGTGGGTGCGCCTGATGACCAATGGGTCCCATTCTCCCATGTCACATCCTCAACCTTGGGTTACTCCATCAGAATCGATTAAATAAAAAATACTGCAAGTACATGTGGGCGGCAGGCTCTGCCATTTGTGCATGCGGGAGTCTACGAAGTGCTAGGCCGAACGTGGCCACCGCGAATCCCAGGGATATCAGCCGTAGGATAGCTATATCCAACGGTTTATATGGCTTGACGATGTCTTGGAATTATAACAGAGAAATCTGAGCCGTCCGATCGACAATATCCGACGGATAACATTGGGAGTTATTCGTATACTATAGAGTAGTATAGATATAGATGCATGCACAAAAGGTTAAACCAGAATTATTTAGTTCTCTAGTTGTTTATCTATAGTTAAACCAGAACACCTCCTAGAAATCAGAAATTTATATGAAAAATTGCTTGCTCAGAATTAAACCACACTATGAAGTTACGTAGTTTTGAAGCTACAGTCAAACCAAAACACCTCCCAGATATCATAAAACAAAAAAATTGCATACACAAAAAAAACTACAAAAATACGATACTTATTACACAAGTGCAAATTAAGTGTAGTTCAAAACTTGCAGTTCTTGTGCGTGAACCAACAAAGGAAAAAATTAAAGTATAGGACCTGAATTTTCTACTGCCAAACTACAAGAACTTTTAGATTTCAACTACAATTTTCAAACATAATTTCATTGTGCTAACTGAATTACCACTTTGAGCCAAATGTACAAGCACAAGACAATTTGCAGCAAGGATATTATCACAATACAACTCCATATTACAATTTGCAACACGGAGACTTGAAGAGAACCTCCATCATAATACAACTCCAGCTTACAATTTTCAGTGAGGCGATCGAAGGTTTGCTGGACATTTTCATTGTCGAGTCTTTTGAAGTGGTTGAAGAGATTGTGAAGAACGTCAACGCGAGAGTCAAGCTGAGTTGAGACTCCTTCATTCACTTTGGACAGCCTATCCCAGATAAGCTTAGCAGTTTCCAAAGCAGACACACTTCCATACTGTCCTTTGCTCAGATGGCCACATATGATATTCTTCGCTTGAGAATCGAGTTGCTAGAATCTCTTCACATCAGTAGCGTTCAGAGAAGGTGTGACTGAGGGAACACCATTTTCCACAACATACCAGAGATCGTTATCAATTGCCTCAAGATGCATTCGCATCTTATTCTTCCAGTAGGGGTAGTCCGTTCCATCGAAGGTAGGAAACCCAGCAGAGACCTTGATCATACCTGCGGTCGACATAACTAAAACTCTAGGCGGTCAAACCAAAATCACACAGAACAAGGGAGTACCTTGCTCTGATGCCAATTGAAAGTGCGTTATATCGACTAGAGGGGGGCTGAATAGGCGATTTTTATGAATTCTTCGCTGAGGAATTTGCTAGTGAGGAAATTCCTAAGTGAAGAACTACTTGCAGCGGAATAAGTACTCAGAAGTAAACATAATAGAACACAAGCATAGTCATCATGATGAAATGAAGACAAGCACAGAGTACAGAAAGCGTATACACAAGATAAGACAAGAAAGAAGACGGACAGACTGAAGAAATTGAACAGAGGAAATTGAGAAAGTCTTCATTCAAAGTCTTCAAACAGATATTAACAGGCACACAACAACAGACATGAGAAAATAAAAGAGTTGAGGAAATAGAAGTAGTAAGCCCGGTGAAGACAATGATTTGGTAGACCAGTTCCAACTGCTGTCTCAATTGTACATCTGGTTGGAGCGGCTGAGTATTTAAACTCGAGGACACCCAGTCCCGGACACACAGTCATCACCGTATTCTCCTTGAGCTAAGGTCACACAGACCTCGCCCAATCACTCGTGGTAAGTCTTCAGGTGACTTCCGAACCTTCACAAACTCGATCACTCGACGATCCACAATTCCTCTTGGATGCTCTAGACCTTGATGCCTAACCGTCTGGAAGAAGCACAGTCTTCGAAACAAGCGTCGGATCCACGCTGGATCGATCTCTTCAGTGAACCTCAATCACTTTGGGTTTGTAGGTGTTGGGTTTGGGTTTTCCTCACTTGATGATTTTTGCTCAAAGTCCTCGGAGGATGGGATGCTCTCAATTGACAAGTGTTAGTTTCTTTTGGAGCAGCCAACCAGCTAGTGGTTGAAGGGGGCAGCTATTTATAGCCTAGGGAGCAGCCCGACATGATAAGACATAAATGCCCTTGTCTGATATGATCGTTAGGTGGGTAGATATTTTGGAACAACCAGCGCATAGCATAGCAACGGTCGGAATTTTGACTATCCAATTCCTCAGGGCTATCATGTTCCTCACTATGTGGGCAATTCGCACTGGCGAATTTCTAACTCCTCAGTCAGAACAAATTCCTCAGGGACTAGAAGAACTTCATCTATGTCACTGAAGAATATGACTGAACTGTATGAGATTTCCAATGGGTTCACTCGAAGGGATTGGTAGGTGTATGATTTTGAGTTAGCATCACATGAAAAATTTTCCTTAGTATTTCCTCGACTCCCTTTAACAGTACGGTGTTTCCTATGACTCAAGAAAGAGAAAATGAAACTACAAAAACAAAAATCTTCACGCTTCATGTTCCTCGAATGATTGCCAAGTCTTCAAGGTCACACCAATTTATTCACTTTCAAAGTCTTCAGAATCCAAAGTCTTCAGTTGAAGAACTTCATTTTTAGGGGTCGACTTTCTCTGTAAATATCAAACTCCTCATAGACTTATAGACATGTGTACACTCACAAACGCATCAATCCATTAACCTATAAGTCTTCGATACACCAAAATCACTAAGGGGCACTAGATGCACTTATATGGCCTCATTAGCGGTAGGGTTTGCGTTCGGCTCTAACGCCGCTGAGTCTACGGCTTCCATGGCGGGGCTGAGCCTCCCGCTCTTGGATGGCATACTCTGCTCTGGATCTAGAGCCAGTGCAGTTACAGGCGCGATCTCCTGCGCACAGTCTGGTGACAGATTTAGGTCATGTTCATCATGGAGGTAGGGCGTGGCTGTCATGGGCTCGAGTCCATCGAAGATCAAGTCCCCTCGGACGTCGGCAGTGTAGTTCAAGCTTCCAAACCTGACCTGGCGGCCAGGGGCGTTGCTGTCGATCTGCTCCAGATGGCCAAGCGAGTTGGCCCGCAGTGCGAAGCCGCCGAATACGAGGACCTGTCCGGGAAGAAAATTTTCACCCTGGACTGCGTTGTTGATGATCGAAGGAGTCATAAAGCCTTGTGGTGATGACATAGTGGAACTCTCAATGAAAGCACCAATGTCGGTGTCAAAACCGGCGGATCTCGGGTAGGGGGTCCCGAACTGTGCGTCTAAGGCTAATGGTAACAGGAAGCGGGGGACACAATGTTTACCCAGGTTCGGGCCCTCTCGATGGAGGTAATACCCTACTTCCTACTTGATTGATCTTGATGATATGAGTATTACAAGAGTTGATCTACCACGAGATCGTAGAGGCTAAACCCTAGAAGCTAGCCTATGGTTATGATTGTAGTTGTCCTACGGACTAAACCCTTCGGTTTATATAGACACCGGAGGGGGCTAGGATTACACAGAGTCGGTTACAGGGAAAGGCATCTTCATATCCGAATCGCCAAGCTTGCCTTCCACGCAAAGGAGAGTCCCATCCGGACACGGGACGAAGTCTTCAATCTTGTATCTTCATAGTCCAACAGTCCGGCATACGCATAGAGTCCGGCTGTCCGAGGACCCCTTAATCCAGGACTCCCTCACCCCCCCCCCCCATGCCCCAGGGTGGGCAGGAGCGGGTTTGCAGATGATTTGGAACTCCCATGTACTTAGCACTATGAAACGACCAAAGTTAGGATCAGTACGACAAAATTACAAGCACCGGATCGAGGTATTTCACATATTTTGCCAAAAGAAGATTCTCCGTCAAGATAAAATCGAAGATCCAATACCAGTAGGTTATCGGGCTCCTCCATAAAAATCCAATGACCCCAAGAACATCCAAATCAGAGTTCACATAACGACTAGAATACTAAACTCGACGCGCAACCTCCAAAAGAGAAGATAAATCACAGTATAATGGCACACTGTCGTACTAGCTGTTCTGGGAGACGGGAAAATCGCACTAACTTATGTGATTCTTCACCTATTTTGCCCCCGCTTCTTCCTACGAGATCCTAACTAAGCTTTTCAACATCATTTTTCTGTCCAACAAGATTCCTGAAGAATGGAGGTGAAGTATATTAATACCAATCTTTAAGAACAAGGAGTTGTTCAAAGTTGTACTAACTACCGTGGAATTAGGATGATGAGCCATACAATGAAGCTATGGGAGATAGCCATTGAGCACCACTTAAGAAGAATGACAAGCGTGACCAACAATCAGTTTGGTTTCATGCCTTGGAGGTCAACCATGGAAGCCATCTTCTTAGCCGACAACTTATGGAGAGATGCGGGGCAAAAAAGAAGGACATGCATATGGTGTTCATTGACTTGGAGAAGGCCTATGATAAGATACCACAGAATGTCATGTGACTGGCCTTGGAGAAACAGAAAGTCCCAACAAAGTACATTACCCTCATCAAGGATCTGTACAATAATGTTGTGACAAGTATTCAAACAAGTGATGGTGACACTGATGATTTCCCATTTAAAACAAAACTTCACAAATGGTTACCTTTGAGCCTTATCTCTTCTATTTTGGTGATGAATGACGGCACGAGGGATATACAAAATATCCCATGGTGTATGCTCCTTGCCTATGATGTGGTGCTAGTCGACGATAGTCATACGATAGTTAATGGAAAGTCCGAGCTATGGAGACAGACTATGGAACCTAAAGGTTTTTAGGCTTAGTAGAACTAAAACTGAGTACATGAAGTGTGTTTTCAGTACTACTGGGCACAAGGAGGAGGAGGTTAGCCTTCATGAGCAAGTGGTACCTCGGAAGGACAGCTTTCGATATTTGGGGTCAATACTGTAGAAGGACGGTGATATTGATGAAGATGTGAGTCATCAAATCGAAGTTGGATGGATGAAGTGGCGCGTCCTCTGTGGCGGGAGTGTCAGAAAAGTTAGAAGGCAGATACTATAGGATGACGATTCGACTTGGGGTGTTGTATGGCCTTGAATATTGACTACCTAAAAGTCGACATGTTCAGCAGTTAGGTTTAGCAGAGATGCGTGTATTGAGACGAATATATGTCCACACAAGGAAGGATCGAGTCTGTAATGATGATGTACGTGACAGATAGCACCGATTGAAGGAAAGCTTGTCCATCATCATCTGAGATAGTTTGGCATATACTCCCTCCGTTCCTTTATCTAAGGCGTATTTATTTTCTGATAAAATTTCACAATACATAAGGATAATTTCGTCCCAATTTTCACAATTTGATTTACTTGCCACTAACTAACAAATTAGCTAAGGATAATTTCGTCTCAATTTTCCTGTAATCTTGTGCCTTGGTCACCTTGCCAAAAGTAATACACCTTAGATAAAGGAAATGGAGGGAGTACAACACATGCCCCCAAAAGCGTCAATACATAGCGGATAGTTAAAGTGTGTTGATAATGTCAAAAAAAAAGTCAGGGTAGACCAAGTTTGACACGGGAGAAATCCGTTAAGAGGGATCTAAGCAACTGAAATATCACCAAATAATTAGCCACGGACGGGTGTGCTTGAAAGTTAGTTATCCGCGTGTCAGAACCATGAGTCGGTGTCGAGATCTTATTAATTTCAATTCTAGTCTAGCCCTGTTTATTTAACACTGGAAGGCTTTGTTGCTGTATGATTTCCCGAGCGACGGAAAGTCAGTCCTGTGAAGATCTTCAGAGCCTTCATGTATTTGATCAGCAAGCTCAACATGTGTTTGTTAATTTTGAACTACCTACATGTCTAAACCTAGTGCAGTTTTCAGTTGAGCTTGCTGATCAGCTTTGCCACAGATACATAATAGTGTTACTGCGTGTATGTCAAGGATCCACAGTTTCATTACGTCTTGAACCCGGGTGGTCAAGATCAACTGAAACTGCATCAGATTCAGAAATGTAGGTATTTTGCCACACAAGGAAGGATCGAGTCTGTAATGATGATGTACGTGACAGAATTGGGGTAGCACCAATTGAAGGAAAGCTTGTCCATCATCGTCTGAGATAGTTTGGCATATACCCCATCCGTTCCTTTATCTAAGGCGTATTTACTTTCTGATAAAATTTCACAATACATAAGGATAATTTCGTCCCAATTTTCACAATTTGATGTACTTGCCACAGATACAACGCGGATTTGACAGCGTATGCTGTGATTTTGCAGAAAAGACAGCTGCATTGCTAGTTTGAGGACCCCCACACTGAATTCAGATACAACAATGAAGGCAACATATTCTACAGTACTGATCGAATTTAGCAGAGAAGTTCGAAGGGATACAATATGCAGAGTATTGCACAGTAGCTTGGTAGCAAAAATAGGATACTTGACAGCTCTGGAGCCATCGACGGCATGAGCTGCAGAAAGCACTCTGTCAGATGCCATTTATCATTCACTGAGCAACATCAGGAAAGATGAGGAAGAAAAATTGATTTCCGTCGCCGGGACTTGAACCCGGGTCTCTCGGGTGAGAGCCGAGTATCCTAACCACCTAGACTACGACGGAGTTGGTGCTTTCACCGATACATTCGCCTATCTGACTCGAGCAAAACTGCACGAAACTTAGTTGGTCAGCACTTGGACTATGATGCCAGTCACTCTTTGTGTCACAAAACAGCGCGAACAATAGAGCTGCTGGGCACGAACCCAACCGCAGCTTTGCTTGATCCAGACATATCTATAACGGATCTGAACGTCCCCGAAGCATCAAATGCCTCGGGCAAGCTGCTTTGCTTTGCTTCATCTATCTAGCTTGCTAAGTTTTACTAGCTTTACAGGCATTTGCTTTGACCCCCAAAAAAACTAGCTGGAAGCAAACTCAAAATGGACTGAACCATCCTGAAGCCTCAACACCACCGAAAAGATGAATGAGATTTGGGTTCTGGGTGAAACTGTCTTCCCCATATCAACTAGGGAAGTCCACCGAAGCAAGGGGCTCGGGCTACTACTAACGAAATAAAATCAGTGAAAAACAGTCAACAGCACTGAAGCTCTGCGCCATGGATCAGACGGAGTCTCTGAGAATTCCGCGCCGAGTCTCTGAGAAAGTTCGACCGATATGCCTCCCGGTTGATCGGCGGCAGAAGCTGCCCCCACGGCTGTTCAAAATCTTGAAATCGTCGACCGCCAGTGTCTCGGTCAAGGAGAACATCTCAAGGCTCATGGTTACCATCACAGAGTAGCTCATCAAACAACTAGTATGCCCCCAACTACTGACGGCAGCACTCTGAAGCAGTAATACTACCGAATAGCTGAATGAGATTCCGGTTCAGGGTGACAGACAAGTTGTCTTCCCTGTACCATAGATAACTCATCAGCTCATCAGGCATCTAGCTTGCTCAGATTTACTACCTTACAAGCATTTGCTTTCGCCGAAAACTAGTACAGAAAGCAACCTCAAGATGGAGATAACTGTCCATTATCACTGACGCCCGCATCCTGAAGCATTAACATTACTGAAGAAATTCCGCCTCAGGGTGACAAGCTGTCTTTCCTATATCAGGCAGGGAAGTCCAAATGGTCAGGTAGCATGTAGGAGAAGGGAGCTTCCATGTGGGGTGGCACATTATAAGATATATTTATCCTTCACTCAGGAAAAATGGTCATTCGACTTGTTACCTTATCTATTGTACATTACATACAAAATCCTGTAGTTAGTTCCCTTTTTTTTTGCGACAAGAAGGCAGTTGCTCTCAATGTGTCAAATTCAATATAAGCCACAATGTTTTCACATATAATGGATTTTTGAGGATAAGGCAAGTCTAACTGAAAAAGGTTTATCCTTGACATCAAGTCTCTGATGAAATTAGTCTTCAAGGTTGTTGAGTTGCCGCAAATCTGATAGTCTTAGTGAAAATATAAAGCCCTGGAACAACAAGAACTTCATTTCTAGACAAAGTACCTGACACTAGTTGGAAAAAATTAAGCTTGCCACTTTTGCTTTGCAAGAACAAAGTTAGAATGACTCAAGTCTCACAGGAGCTTTTTCCATAACAATGTTAAAATCACCAAAAAATTAGTTTCTCTCTGCACCATTCTTACACTCTGAACTTGTTGAAAATCTCAATTGTATCGATAGTAGTAAGCAAACCCTTCAGGACAGACAATGTTCTTCACAAGAGAAAAACAATTATGCAGAACCAGCAAGGGCATCACAATCAAGCATGCGAACTCTTGCAAATGCACAATACTTTTCATAATAAAAAAGATACTCGGTATTATGCTCAACTGGCAACGGAATGTCTGCAGGCCAGTTACCATTCAACATTTAAAGTGTTACACTTTCTGTGATGAAAAAACATGCTCAGGATCTGTAATGGTACACTAATTTGACCAATGTATTATTCAACCAACACATAAGAACCTCTTTTCTTTGATGCACTAATGCCTGGTAATTGTATGATCCAATATGCCTCCCAATTGATCGGTAGTAGAAGCTAAACCCCCACCCCCACAACAGTTCAATATCTTGGAATCATCAACCGTTTGTGTGTCTCAATCAAAGAAACTTCTGAAAGTTCCAAGGTTACCATCACAAGCTGCCCATCAGCTCATCAGGCATCTACAGATAGTGAATATTTTGAGTAGGCAAATGAAACTGAAAGAGCTAGTCTTCAAGACTGTGTGAGTTGCAGCGGATCAGATATTCTTAATAACAATATAAAGCCCCAGAACAAGAACTTCATTTGTAGACAAACTACCAGATACTGGTTGGAGAAAGAAAAAAGACCTTACCAGTTTATCCCTGTAAGAACAACGGTAAAATTTCTGAAGTCTCACAGGCTCTTTTCCCATAACGATATTAACAACACAAGAAACTAGTTTATCTCTGCACCGATTCTTACATTCTGAACTTGTTAAAAATCTGAATTGCATCAACACTCAAGTAATCAGACTCTTCAGGACACACGATGTTTTTCGCAAGGGAAAAACAATCATGCAGAACAAGCAAGGAATGTGAGTAGGCCAATCACAAATTTAAAGGGCATCACAATCAAGCATGCGAACTCTTCCAGATGCACAATACATTATTCGTAACAATAGAAAAACATTGTATCATGCTGAATTGGCAAAGGAATGAATATAGGCAAGTTTCCATCCGACACTTTCTGTAATGAAAACACATGCTCAGCATCAATTAAGGTTCTATTGGTACACTAATTAGACCAATATATTATTCAACCAAAAACTACAAAGCAATCACAAAATGGAGGTAACTGTCCATCACTGACATCAGGATCCTGAAGCCTTACAGTACTGAAGAAATGAATGTGATTCAGGTTCAGGGTGAAACTGTCTTTCCTGTATCAACTAGGGAAGTCCAAATGGTCAGGTAGTGCATTTCGGATTCTGGATAAACAGTGAGCATGTATGTAAAAAGAAGAAGCATCCATTTGATAGCACATTATCAGGAAAAATGGTCCATCGACTTGCTTCCTTATCGTAAATTATTTCAAAAAAAATACTGTGGTTACTTCCTCACAATTTGTCAAATTCAGTATAAACCACCATGTATACAGATAGTGATGAAATTAGTCTTTAAGCATTAGGACTGTTAAGATGCAGCATGTCTGATATATTCTTATAACAATATAAAGCCCTGGCACAAGAACTTCATTTCTAGACAAACTACCTGATACTGGTTTGAGAAAGAAAATGACCTTGCCACTTTTGCCTTGTAAGAACAATGATAAAAAATTCAAGTCCCATAGGGCCTTTTGCCATAATGATATTAAACCACAAGAAATTAGTTTGTCTTTGTACCGACTCTCACATTCTGAACTTGTTAAAATCTGAATTGTATCAATAGTCTGGAATCACTACTGTTCAAAGTCTGGAATGGCCAGGTAGTGCACTTCAAATTCTGGATAAACAGTAAGCATGTAAAGATAAGGAGCTTCCATGTGATACATTATCAGACATTAACACATGAGGAAAAATGGTAATGCAACTTGTTACCTTATTCTACATTACTACAAAAATCCTGTAGTTAGTTCCTATCAATGCATCATATGCGATATAAATCACCATGTTTAGAGAAATAGAGATAGTAAATATTTTGTTGAGGGGAAGGCAAGTCTAACAGAAAGTGGTTTATCCTTGACATAAAATCTTTGATGAAATTAGCCTGCAAGTTGCAGCACATCTTATGGTCTTAATGAAAATATAAAGCCCTGGAACAAGAACTTCATTTGTAGACAAATTACCCGATACTGATTGAGAAAGAATAACTTGGCACTTTTGCCTTGTAACAAACAAACTCAAAATTTCTCAAGTCTCATAGGTCATTTTTCCCATACGATATTAAAGCACTAGAAATTAGTTTCACTCTGCACCAATTTTTACTTTCTGAACTTGTTAAGAATCTGATGCATTGACAGCCAAGTAAGCAGACTCTTCAGAAAAAAAAATTATGCAGAACCGGCAAGGAATGTGTGCAAGACGAATAAAAATTTAAAGGGCATCTTAATCAATCATGTGAACTCTTCCATATCTGTTTCATGCTGAATTGGCAAAGAACGAGTGTAGGCCAGTTACCATCCAATGTATAAAGTGTTACACTTTCTGTAATAAAAGAACATGCTCAGCATCAATTAAGATTCTAATGGTACACTAATTTGACCAATATATTATTCAACCAACACATAACAACCTCTTTTCTTTGGTGCACTAACACCTGGTACTTGTGTGATCCAGTATCCAACAAGAATAGAAACACTATTGATCATATCAAGATACAAACTTTAAGAGGCAAAGGAGAACATGATACCACCCCGTTACTTCTTGTCAGCGATGACATTCTCCACATACCACTTGTATGTCTCGACGAGCCCCTCCTTGAGGGGAACCTTGGGCTTCCACCCCATCCCATGTATCTTGGAGCTATCCATGAGCTTCCTCGGCGTGCCATCCGGCTTGGTCGAGTCCCATACTAGCTTCCCCTGGAATCCAACCACCTCCTTGACCAACTCGGCGAGCTCCTTGATGGTAACCTCACTTCCACTCCCCACATTTACATGTTCCAGCCCAGAGTACTGGTCCATCAAGAAGATCACCGCATCAGCAAGGTCATCCACATGCAAGAATTCACGCAGCGGGGAGCCAGATCCCCACACGACGACCTCGGCGGCATTGGTGGCCTTAGCCTCGTGGAACCGGCGGATGAGCGCGGGCAGGACGTGCGAGTTCTCCGGATGGAAGTTGTCCTGGGGGCCGTAGAGATTGGTGGGCATGGCGGAGACGGCGTCGAGGCCGTGCTGGATGCGGTAGGCCTGGCACATCTTGATGCCGGCGATCTTGGCGACGGCGTACCACTCGTTGGTGGGCTCGAGCGGGCCGGAGAGGAGGGAGCCCTCCGGGATGGGCTGCGGCGCGAACTTTGGGTAGATGCAGGAGGAGCCGAGGAAGAGGAGCTTGCGGACGGAGCCGCAGCGCAGCGCGGCGTCGACGACGTTGGTCTGGATCTGGAGGTTGGCGGCGATGAAGTCGGCGGGGAAGGTGGAGTTGGCGTGGATGCCGCCGACCTTGGCGGCGGCGAGCACGACGTAGCGGGGCCGCTCGGCGGCGAAGAAGGCCTCGACGGCGGCCTGGCGGGTGAGGTCGAGCTCGGCGTGCGTGCGGACGACCACGTCGGTGAAGCCCAGCGCGAGGAGGCGGCGCAGGATGGCCGAGCCCACCAGCCCGCGGTGGCCCGCCACGAAGACCCTGGCGCCCTTGTCGGCGAGGAAGGCCGGGTGCGGATCTGCGAGCAAATTAAGGGGGGGTCAGATGGAGGGAGAGCGGGGAGGACGCGGCGCGGCTGGGGGGAGCCGGGGCTTACCGGCGGGAGTGACGGTGCCCATGTCGCCGGAGACGGGAGACGCGGCGGCGGTCGGAGGTGGGGGGATGGGATTTGGGGGTGGAGTCAAGGAGGCCAGAGTGAGTGGGTCTGCAGGTGCTGAGACTTGGCTAGATTTCCTTTTCTTCTCGTCAAACTTTACCGAGAGTACGCAAGTTCGTGGCACGTGAGGCTTCGCGAGATCCAATCCACGATGGAGGCGTTGACATTTGGTTGTTTCGATGCAACATTTGGAGCCTCTCTGTATATTGCTCGAAGTTGTCACATGACGGCTTCAGAATACACAAAAGTGATGTAAATATAAACATAATGAAGCCATAAGAAACAACAACAACAACAACAACAACAACAACACCAACAGCAAAAAAAAAAAAGATAAGCTAGAAAGAAAGGGAAAATAAAAAGATGGCGGCGGCGAGCACGACGTAGCAGGCCGCTCGGCGACGTAGCTAGAAAGAAAGGGAATATAGGAAAGCTCTAAATGGTTGGAGTCCATGGTGACAATCATCAAGGAGCGGGTCACAAGCAGCGCACCGAGGAATGCCATTGTTGTCGCCGAAACTCATCTCGAACCGAGACCTTGCAAACTTCAATGTCACTTGTTTGCTTAGCAGCCATCCAAAGCATGCTATCAGGAGCAGATGCGATTCAACGAGTATTGTTGATACTATTGAATGGGCCATTGTGACAACGAGTTCTTGTCTTATTCTTCCATCACAACTTCATTACACAAAACAAGGAATTGATAGTCATACATGGCATATTGCCGTACTCTATATCGTATAATACCATGGGGTCCACACGGGGTTCAACCACCTTGATTTTGTGTCTGACACAGACTCTGAAACGTTACCTTGCAGACACTCTTATATGAGACTAATAAGGGAAGGCTTGCCTTCGGCTATCGAAATCATGTATGTATCTGGAGAGGACTCTAACCACTCAATCATCTCTCCAGCCCTCTACAAATGAGGCTAAGGGCCCTACAAAAGGACAAGCTCTGCACAATCCATAGCTTTTGAGAAAGGAGCCCTCGTGATCTGGTGCATCTCGCTTAGTTTCATCACCATAGCCCTCGAATTGCTCACCTATCGCTACAATCCTATATTCTAGCATCGGTTTTACTTTCCTTTAAGATATAATACTACATTCGTCCTGATTTATTAGTCCCCCTCGTATTTACGACCATATTTTGACCATGATTTTAACTAATAAAATATATATTATGCATAGCAAAAACAATATTATTAGAAACTATGTCCAAATACAAATTCAATTATATAATTTTGTTGACATGCATTAAGATTTTGCTAGTTAAAATATATGGTCAAAATTTGGCACAAATATGAAGGGAGCCAATAAATCAGGACGTGGGTAGTACAAGTTAGCCATGAGCCAACCTATTACCCGCGACAAGGTGGGACGAAACTGGGTAAATTGTGTCTAGAAACCCTTGGTGGCCTAAGTTTACACCTCACATCCAAATATATCACATGGGACTATCCTCGACGGTTCATTCAGAGTTGCCTAGCATGTATCTTCTGAGCCCTCTGGTGTCTATTGTGCTCTCATTCAGACCTCCATACAAGGTAGGTCACACCCTCTGAGCCTTATAAAACTTGCCTCCTTTCCTCCAGTTTGGAACCTCTGAGTAGAAATGATCAGAACCTTTGAGCTGTATGAAATCATTAGTACCGGCCGGATTTTTAGGACTAACCTTTATATACCTGGGCCCTCTCCCAACTTATGCCAAGTACCATAAGAGAAGTCCATGTCTCAAGCATTCAAGCCATATTTTCATATCTTTCCTCCACCACATGAGATCTACTCCTATCATTCAAATACTCCAATATCATGCCTAAATATCAATCCCATGAGAGTTTCAGAGTGAAAGAGATGTATTGGGTGCAAGAAATGGATTCTTCAACAAGCAACCAAAATTCTTATTACTCATGGAGGGTGTGAGCTCTCCGAGATTCTCTAGGTGCTTAAAGGCTTCAAGTCGTGGATGAGCTTCTGAAGCCCGAGATCGTGTGCTTTATCTAAAGATCTACCCCAAGTGAGGCTTACACATTAGTGGACCTCCATTGTCAAATAGGTGACTTTTTCTAAGACATTTGTGGTGAAGTGGTTGAGATATATGTGTGTCTTGTGACTTTGTGTCTGAGCCTCCACCAATTATAGGTAGGATTTCAACAACTATCCAAATCTCCGGATGCATCCATGTATCTTATTTCGCTCTTACTTTTCTTAACTTGCATTTGTATGGTGTTTCAGGCAATTGTAGCTTACAGTTAAAATTTGCCAACTAGAATTTGAAGACATGTTGTTCAACCCCCTAGCCTCATATATAATCGTGCACATGCTTACTCGGGCATTGTTATTACCT
Organism: Aegilops speltoides; assembly: GCA_021437245.1. Taxonomy (NCBI): domain Eukaryota; kingdom Viridiplantae; phylum Streptophyta; class Magnoliopsida; order Poales; family Poaceae; genus Aegilops; species Aegilops speltoides. The sequence goes on along the minus strand of CM038147.1, from coordinate 551,179,075 downwards.
TGCTCTCCCGGGGTATTGTCCATGTTGCTAAGCTAATAAATTATGAGTGTCTTGGTTGTTGTACCAAGCGCCCCCTAGGGTGCTTACACATGTGTGGATTTGTATGTCGTTATGGCTTTGTTATAGTGTGTCACGTGGGGTGCATCATCAACCTGGTGTTGATTGCCTTTGATCCAGTTTTGGATGTAGATAGTCCCGCATTTTCCCCGCGGCACGACCTGGGTTCCATCCGTCATGTCACTCTCCTTCTTGACGACTGGACCGACCATCGGCTCTAGGGGTTCACATTCTTCAGCCAAGGAAGTTGACGGGTCTAGAGAGAGAGAGAGAGAGAGAGAGAGAGGAGAGAGGAGGGAGGGAGGGGGGGAGGGAGGGAGGAGGAGGAGAGGAGAGATGTGGTTGGCTCTTGTCCCTTCCAATTCATAATGGCACACAAGGATCTGGGGCTACGACACGACTTCTAGAGATTCCACTGAAAACAATGTCTACTCTTGGAACGTTGGCGATGGTGACGGGCAGCGGCCATCGCAATTGGGACGCAATTGCAGCCCAGCCCCCCTCGTCGTTCCAGCCGACGGTCGCGCCTCCTTCAAGCATCATCACGATCTCGGAGCCCGCCGACATGCAAAGACTGCGGATCCGAGAGTTCTCTCCCCGTGAGCTCGTGGCGACAAGATTATGAGCCCCGGGGCAGGAGAGCTCCTGGAGGTGGCAATATTTCTTGAAGAGGCTCCCAGACAGGGTCCCCTGCGAGCCTACTAGGCCGAGCTCCCCATTGGCTGGCAATAAGATTAGGAGCCCGCACATATTCTCGAAACCAAAGAGACTCCAACTCCAAACAGGCTTGGGGGCCACGGACAGTGCCTTAGACCGGGGGTGGCTCCTCCCATGGGAGCTTGATAGAAGCCTGGTCTAGGGGCACATGAAGCCCACCAAGAAGGTGGCGACAGGAAGGATCCCTGAGGACCAGTCAGGCACCCAAGGACCATCTTGGCCACCAAGACATCATGGGGGTGGACGAAATGTGATCTACCTTTTGTAAAAAACCTCACCATGTATATAAGCCAAGGCTGCAGGGCTCTCATAATCATCTACGCCGGTAGAACTAGACTCTCGGTAGCAACTCATCTACTCCATTGTAACCCCTCGCATGACGTATACCCACCATGAATAACAATGTAAAGCAGGACATAGCATATTACTCCTCACCAGAGGCCTAAATTAACTTGGGTGAACAATGCGTGTGGGCTTTGTTCTGGTACTTCTGGCTATGTTCGCTACCGTACCGAGGGTACTGCCAACTTTCCGGTCTGTCATCGAAGCCCTTGAAGGAAATATGACCTAGAGGCAATAATAAAGTTATTATTTATTTTCTTATATCATGATAAATGTTTATTATTCATGCTAGAATTGTATTAACCGAAAACATAATACATGTGTGAATACATAGACAAACATATAGTCACTAGTATGCCTCTACTTGACTAGCTCATTAATCAAAGATGGTTATGTTTCCTAACCATAGACATGTGTTGTCATTTTATTAGTGGGATCACATCATTAGAAGAATGATGTGATTGACATGACCCATTCCGTTAGCCTAGCACTTGATCGTTTAGTATACTGCTATTGCTTTCTTCATGACTTATACATGTTCTGTAACTATGAGAATTATGCAACTCCGTTTACGGAGGAACACTTTGGTACTACCAAGCGTCACAACGTATCGGGTGATCATAAAGGAGTACTACAGGTGTCTCCGAAGGTACATGTTGAGTTGGCGTATTTGAGATTAGGTTTTGTCACTCCGATTGTCGGAGAGGTATCTCTGGGCCCTCTCGGTAATGCACATCACTATAAGCCTTGCAAGCAATGTGACCAATGAGTTGGTTACGGGATGATGCATTACGTAACGAGTAAATAGACTTGCCGGTAACGAGATTGAACTAGGTATTGGATACCGACGATCAAATCTCGGGCAAGTAACATACCGATGACAAAGGAACAACGTATGTTGTTATGCGGTTTGACCGATAAAGATCTTCGTAGAATATGTAGGAACCAATATGGGCATCCAGGTTCGCTATTGGTTATTGACCGAGAATAGTTCTAGGTCATGTCTACATAGTTCTCGAACCCTTAGGGTCTGCACGCTTAACGTTACGATGATGCTTTTATTATGAGTTTATAAGTTTTGATGTACGAAGTTTGTTGAGTCCGGATGTGATCACGGACATGACGAGGAGTCTCAAAATGGTCGAGACATAAAGATCGATATATTGGAAGCCTATATTTGGACATCGGAATCGTTAAGGTGAAATCGGCATTTCTGAGTACCGGAGGTTACCGGACCCCGGGGGTTATTGGGCCTACATGGGCCTCGAGGGAGAAGAGGGAAGGAGGCGGAGGGGCGCGCCCTCCCTTCCTAGTCCGAATAGGACAAGGAAGGGGCGGCGCCCCCTTCCCTCTTCCTCCTCCTTCCCCTTCTCCTACTCCAACTAGGAAAGAAGGAGTCCTACTCCGATGGGAGTAGGACTCCCCTTGGCGCGCCTCCTTGGCCGGCCGCCTCCTCCCCCAGCTCCTTTATATACGGGCGGGGGCACCCATAGACACACAAGTTGATCTTCAAGATCGTTCCTTAGCCGTGTGCGGTGCCCCCCTCCACCATATTCCACCTCGGTCATATCGTCGCAGAGTTTAGACGAAGCTTTGCGCCGGTAGAACATCATCATCGTCACCGCGCCGTCGTCTTGTGGAACTCATCCCGACACTTTCTTTGGATCGGAGTCCGGGATCGTCATCGAGCTGAGCGTGTCTGAACTCGGAGGTGCCGTCGTTCGGTACTTGGATCGGTCGGATCGTGAAGACGTCGACTACATTAACAGCGTTGTCATAACGCTTCGCTTCGGTCTCACGAGTGCGTGGACAACACTCTTCCTCTCGTTGCTATGCCATCACCATGATCTTGCGTGTGCGTGGGAAATTTTGAAATTACTCGTTCCCCATCGGTGGCATCCGAGGCTAGGTTTTATCGTTGATGTTATATGCACGAGTAGAACACAAGTGAGTTGTGGGCGATACAAGTCATCTTGCTTAGCAGCATGTCATACTTTGGTTCGGCGGTATTTTGAGATGAAGCGGCCGGACCGACATTACGCGTCACGCTTCGCGAGACTGGTTTCACCATTACGAGCACTCGTGCTTAAAGGTGGTGGCGGGTGTCTATCTCTCACTTTAGCTAAATCGAGTGTGGCTACGCCGGTCCTTGCGAAGGTTAAAACAGCACTAACTTGACGAACTATCGTTGTGGTTTTTGATGTAGGGTAAGAACGGTTCTTGCTAAGCCCGTAGCAGCCACGTAAAATTTGCAACAACAAAGTAGAGGACGTCTAACTTGTTTTTGCAGGCATGTTGTGATGTGATATGGTCAAGACGTGATGCTATATTTTATTGTATGAGATGATCATGTTTTGTAACCGGTTATCGGCAATGGCGAGAGCCATATGGTTGTCGCTTTATTGTATGAAATGCAAGCATACATAATTGCTTTACTTTATCACTAAGCGGTAGCGATAGTCGTAGAAGCAATAGATGGCGTAACGACAACGATGCTACGATGGAGATCAAGGTGTCGTGCCGGTGGCGATGGTGATCACGATGGTGCTTCGGAGATGGAGATCACAAGCACAAGATGATGATGGCCATATCATATCACTTATATTGATTGCATGTGATGTTTATCCTTTATGCATCTTATCTTGCTTTGATTGACGGTAGCATTTTAAGATGATCTCTCACTAAATAATCAAGAAGTGTTCTCCTGAGTATGCACCGTTGTGAAAGTTCTTCGTCTTTGAGACACCACGTGATGATCGGGTGTGATAGGCTCTACGTTCAAATACAACGGGTGCAAAACAGTTGCACACGCGGAATACTCAGGTCATACTTGACGAGCCTAGCATATACAGATATGACCTCGGAACACGGAGATCGAAAGGTCGAACGTGAATCATATAGTAGATATGATCAACATAGTGATGTTAACCATTGAAACTACTCCATCTCACGTGATGATCGGACATGATTTAGTTGATTTGGATCACGTGATCACTTAGATGACTAGAGAGATGTCTGTCTAAGTGGAGTTCTTAAGTAATATGATTACTTGAACTTAAATTTATCATGAACTTAGTCCTGGTAGTATTTTGCAAATTATGTTGTAGATCAATAGCTTGCGTTGTTGCTTTCATATGTTTATTTTGATATGTTCCTAGAGAAAATTGTGTTGAAAGATGTTAGTAGCAATGATGCGGATTGGATCCTGATCGAGGTTTATCCTCATTGTTACATAGAAGAATTATGTCCTTAATGCACGCTAGGTAGCGGACCTATTGCAGGAGCGGATGCGACGCGTTATGAGCGTTTGGCTAGCTCAATATGATGACTACTTGATAGTTTAGTGCACCATGCTTAACGGCTTAGAATCGGGACTTCAAAGACGTTTTGAACGTCATGGACCATATGAGATGTTCCAGAAGTAGAAGTTAATATTTCAAGCAAATACCCGAGTTGAGAGATATGAAGTCTCCAACAAGTTCTATAGCTAAAGGATGGAGGATAATCGCTCAACTAGTGAGCAAGTGCTCAGATTGTCTGGATACTACAATCGCTTGAATCAAGTGGGAGTTAATCTTCCAGATAAGATAGTGATTGACAGAGTTCTCTAGTCACCATCACCAAGTTAGTAGAACTTTGTGATGAACTATAGTATGCAAAGGATGACGAAAATGATTCCCGAGCTCTTCGCAATGTTGAAATCAACGAAGGTAGAAATCAAGAAAGAGCATCAAGTGTTGATGATTGACAAGACCACTAGTTTCAAGAAAAAGGGCAAAGGGAAAGAAAGGAAAACTTCAAGTAGAATGGCAAACAAGTTGTCACTCCCGTGAAGAAGCCCAAAGCTAGACCTAAGCCTGAAACTGAGTGCTTCTACTGCAAAGGAAATGGTCACTGGAAGTGGAACTACTCCAAATATTTGGTGGATAAGAAGGATGGTAAAGTGAACAAGGGTATATTTTGATGTACAGGTTATTGATGTGTACCTTACTAGTGTTTATAGTAGCCCTTTAGTATTTGATACTTGTTCGGTTGCTAAAAATTTAGTAACTCGAAACAGGAGTTACAGAATAAACAGAGACTAGTTGAAGGGGAAGTAACGATGAGTGTTGGAAGTAGTTCCAAGATTGATATGATCATCATCACACACTCCCTATACTTTCGGGATTAGTGTTAAACCTAAATAAATGTTATTTAGCTTTGCGTTGAGCATGAATATGATTTGATCATGTTTATTGCAATCTGATTATTCATTTAAAGTCGAGAATAATTGTTGTTCTGTTTACATGAATAAAACCTTCAATGGTCATACACCCAATGAAAGTAGTTTATTGGATCTCGATCGTAGTGATACACATATTCATAATATTGATGCCAAAAGATGCAAAGTTAATAATGATAGTGCAACTTATTTGTGGCACTGCCGTTTGGGTCATATCGGTGTAAAGCGCATGAAGAAACTCCATAAAGATGGATTTTCGGAATTACTTGGTTATGAATCATTTGATGCTTGCGAACCGTGCCTTTGGGCGAGATGACTAAAACTCCGTTCTTCGGAACAATGGAACGAGCAACAAACTTGTTGGAAATAATACATACTGATGTATGTGATCCAATGAGTGTTGATGCTCGTGGCAAGTATCGTTATTTTCTGACCTTCACAAGATGATTTGAGCAGATATGGGTATATCTACTTGATGAAACATAAGTCTGAAATAGTTGAAAGGTTCAAAGAATTTCAGAGTGAAGTGGAAAAATCATCGTAACAAGAAAATAAAGTTTCTGCGATCTGATCGCGGAGACGAAGATTTGAGTTACGAGTTTGGTCTTCAATTAAAACAATGTGGAATAAGTTTCACAGCTCACGCCACCTGGAACACCGCAACATTATGGTGTGTCCGACGTCGTAACCGCACTTTATTGGATATAGTGCGATCTATGATGTCTCTTACTGATTTACCACTATTATTTTGGGGTTATGCGAGACAACTGCATTCACGTTAAAAGGGCACCATCTAAATCCGTTGAGACGACACCGTATGAACTATGGTTTAGCATTAAACCTAAGCTATCATTTATTAAAGTTTGGAGTTGCGATGCTTATATGAAAAGGGTTTTCAACCTGATAAGCTCGAACCCAAATCGGAGAAGTGCGTCTTCATAGAATACCCAAAGGAAACTGTTGGGTACACCTTCTATCACAGATCCGAAGGCAAAACATTCGTTGCTAAGAATGGATCCTTTCTAGAGAAGGAGTTTCTCTCGAAAGAAGTGAGTGGGAGGAAAGTAGAAATTGATGAGGTAACTATACCTTATCCTGAATTGGAAAATAGTTCATCACTGAAATCAGTTCCAGTGATTCCTACACCAATTAGTGAGGAAGCTAATGATGATGATCATGAAACTTTTTATCAAGTTACTACAGAAACATTGTAGGTCTTCCAGAGTACGGTCCGCACCAGAGTGGTACGGTAATCCTGTTCTGAAAGTCATGTTACTAGACCATGATAAACCTACGAACTATGAGGAAGCGATGATGAGCCCAGATTCCGCAAAACGGCTGGAGGCCATGAAATCTGAGATAGGATCCATGTATGAGAACAAAGTGTGGACTTTGATGGACTTGCCCGATGATCGGCAAACCATAGAAAATAAATGGATCTTTAAGAGGAAGACAGACGTTGATAGTAGTGTTACTATCTACAAAGCTCGACTTGTCGTAAAAGGTTTTTGACAAGTTCAAGGTGTTGACTACAATGAGATTTTCTCAACTGTAGCGATGCTTAAGTCTGTCCGAATCATGTTAGCAATTGCCACAATTTATGAAATCTGGCAAATGGATGTCAAAACTGCATTCCTTAATGGTTTTCTTAAAGAAGAGTTGTATATGATGCAACCAGAAGGTTTTGTCAATCCTAAAGGTGCTAACAAAATATGCAAGCTCTAGCTATCCATCTATGGACTGGTGCAAGCATCTCGGAGTTGGAATATACGCTTTGATAAGTTGATCAAAGCATATAGTTTTATACAGACTTGCGGTGAAGCCTGTATTTACAAGTAAGTGAGTGGGAGCACTACATCATTTCTGATAAGTGTATGTGAATGACATATTGTTGATCGGAAATAATGTATAATTATTCTGCAAAGCATAAAGGAGTGTTTTGAAGGAGTTTTTCAAAGAAAGACCTCAGTAAAAGCTACTTACATATTGAGCATCAAGATCTATTGAGATAGAGCAAGACGCTTGATAAGATTTTCAATGAGTACATACCCCGACAAGATTTTGAAGTAGTTCAAAATGGAACAGTCAAAGGAAGAGTTCTTGCATGTGTTGCAAAGGTATGAAATTGAGTAAGAATCAAATCCCGACCACGGCAGAAAATAGAAAAAGAATGAAAGTCATTCCCTATGCATCAGTCATAGGTTCTATAAAATTATGCCATGCTATGGACCAGACCTATTGTATACTCTGCCCTGGTTTGGCAAGGGAGTACAATAGTGATCTAGGAGTAGATCACTGGACATTGGTCAAAAATATCCTTAGTGAGGACTAAGGAAATATTTCTCGATTATGGAGGTGATAAAAGAGCCCGTCGTAAAAAGTTACCTCGGTGCAAGCTTTTACACCGATCCAGATGACTCTAAGTCTCAATCTGGATGCATATTGAAAGTGGGAGCAATTAGCTAGAGTAGCTCCGTGCAGAGCATTGTAGATATAGAATATTTGCAAAATACATACGGCTCTGAATGTGACAGACCCGTTAACTAAGTTTCTCTCACGAGCAAAACATGATCACACCTTAGTACTCTTTTGGGTGTTAATCACATAGCGATGTGAACTAGATTATTGACTCTAGTAAACCCTTTGGGTGTTGGTCACATGACGATGTGAACTATGGGTGTTAATCATATACAGATATGAATATTGGTGTTAAATCACATGGCGATGTGAACTAGATTATTGACTCTAGTGCAAGTGGGAGACTGAAGGAAATATGCCCTAGAGGCAATAGTAAAGTTATTATTTATTTTCTTATATCATGATAAATATTTATTATTCATGCTAGAAATGTATTAACCGGAAACATAATACATGTGTGAATACATAGACAAATATATAGTCACTAGTATGCCTCTACTTGACTAGCTCATTAATCAAAGATGGTTATGTTTCCTAACCATTGACATGACCCATTCCGTTAGCCTAGCACTTGATCGTTTAGTATACTGCTATTGCTTTCTTCATGACTTATACATGTTCCTGTAACTATGAGAATTATGCAACTCCCGTTTACCGGAGGAACACTTTGGGTACTACCAAACGTCCCAACGTAACTGGGTGATCATAAAGGAGTACTACAGGTGTCTCCGAAGGTACATGTTGAGTTGGCGTATTTCGAGATTAGGTTTTGTCACTCCGATTGTCGAAGAGGTATCTCTGGGCCCTCTCGGCAATGCACATCACTATAAGCCTTGAAAGCAATGTGATCAATGAGTTGGTTACGGGATGATGCATTATGTAACGAGTAAAGAGACTTGTCGGTAACGAGATTGAACTAGGTATTGGATACCGACGATCAAATCTCGGGCAAGTAACATACCGATGACAAAGGGAACAACGTATGTTGTTATGCGGTTTGACCGATAAAGATCTTCGTAGAATATGTAGGAACCAATATGGGCATCCAGGTTTCGCTATTGGTTATTGACCGAGAATAGTTCTAGGTCATGTCTACATAGTTCTCGAACCCGTAGGGTCCGCACGCTTAACGTTACGATGACAGTTTTATTATGAGTTTATAAGTTTTGATGTACCTAAGTTTGTTCGGAGTCCCGGATGTGATCACGGACATGACGAGGAGTCTCGAAATGGTCGAGACATAAAGATCGATATACTGGAAGCCTATATTTGGACATCGGAATCGTTCCGGGTGAAATCGGCATTTTACCGGAGTACCGGGAGGTTACCAGAACCCCCCGGGGGGTTATTGGGCCTACTGTTGGGGAACGTAGAAATTTCAAAAAAATTCCTATGCACACGCAAGATCATGGTGATGGCATAGCAACGAGAGGGGAGAGTGTTCGTCCACGTACCCTCGTAGACCGTAAGCGGAAGCGTTAGCACAACGTGGTTGATGTAGTCGTACGTCTTCACGATCCGACCGATCCAAGCACCGAACGTACGGCACCTCCGAGTTCTCGCACGCTCAGCTCGATGGCGATCCCGGACTCCGATCCAGCAGGGTGTCGGGGATGAGTTCCGTCAGCACGATGGCGTGGTGGCGATGATGATGTTCTACCGACGCAGGGCTTCGCCTAAGCACCGCAACGATATGACCGAGGTAGAATATAGTGAAGGGGGGCACCGCACACGGCTAAGGAACGATCCGTAGATCAACTTCTGTGTCTATGGGGTGCCCCCCCGCCCCCGTATATAAAGGAGCAAGGGGAGGCGGCCGCCCTTGGGCGCGCCAGGAGGGGGGGAGTCCTCCTCCCGTGGGAGTAGGACTCCCCTTTCCTAGTCCAACTAGGAAGGAGGAAGGGGGAAGGAAAGAGGGGGAGAGGGAGAGGGAAAGAGGGGCCGCGCCCCCATCCCCTAGTCCAATTCGGACTCCCCATGGGAGGGGGTGCGCCACCTCCTGGGCTGCCCACTCTCTCCCCTCAGGCGCACTAAGGCCCTATACTTCCCCGGGAGGGTCCGGTAACCCCTCCAGCACTCCGGTTTTCTCCGAAATCACCCGGAACACTTCCGGTGTCCGAATATAGTCGTCCAATATATCAATCTTTATGTCTCGACCATTTCGAGACTCCTCGTCATGTCCGTGATCACATCCGGGACTCCGAACAAACTTCGATACATCAAAACTTATAAACTCATAATAAAACTGTCATCGTAAATTTAAGCGTGCGGACCCTACGGGTTCGAGAACTATGTAGACATGACCTAGAAATATTATCGGTCAATAACCAATAGCGGGACCTGGATGCCCATATTGGTTCCTACATATTCTACGAAGATCTTTATCGGTCAAACCGCATAACAACATACGTTGTTTCCTTTGTCATCGGTATGTTACTTGCCCGAGATTTGATCGTCGGTATCCAATACCTAGTTCAATCTCGTTACCGGCAAGTCTCTTTACTCGTTCTGTAATGCATCATCCCGCAACCAACTCATTTGGCCATATTGCTTGCGAGGCTTATAATGATGTGCATTACCGAGAGGGCCCAGAGATACCTCTCCGACGATCGGAGTGACAAAACCTAATCTCGAAATACGCCAACTCAACATGTATCTTCGGAGACACCTGTAGTACTCCTTTATAATCACGCAGTTACGTTGCGACGTTTGGTAGTACCCAAAGTGTTCCTCCGGTAAACAGGAGTTGCATAATTCTCATAGTTACAGGAACATGTATAAGTCATGAAGAAAGCAATAGCAAGATACTAAACGATCAAGTGCTAGGCTAACGGAATGGGTCATGTCAATCACATCATTCTTCTAATGATGTGATCCCACTAATCAAATGACAACACATGTCTATGGTCAGGAAACATAACCATCTTTGATCAATGAGCTAGTCAAGTAGAGGCATACTAGTGACTATATGTTTTGTCTATCTATTCACACATGTATCATGTTTCCGGTTAATACAATTCTAGCATGAATAATAAACATTTTATCATGATATGAGGAAATAAATAATAACTTTATTATTGCCTCTAGGGCATATTTCCTTCAGTCTCCCACTTGCACTAGAGTCAATAATCTAGATTACATAGTAATGATTCTAACACCCATGGAGTCTTGGTGCTGATCATGTTTTGCTCGTGAGAGAGGCTTAGTCAACGGGTCTGCAACATTCAGATCCGTATGTATCTTGCAAATCTCTATGTCTCCACTTGGACTTGGTCCCGAATGGAATTGAAGCGTCTCTTGATGTGCTTGGTCCTCTTGTGAAATCTGGATTCCTTTGCCAAGGCAATTGCACCAAGAATCTCACGTAAGATCTTCATTGGTCCCGATGCACTAGGTATGACACCTAGATCGGAAATGAACTCCTTCATCGAGACTCCTTCATTTGCTGCTTCGAAGCAGCCATGTACTCCGCTTCACATGTAGATCCCGCCACGACGCTTTGTTTAGAACTGCACCAACTTACAGCTCCACCGTTTAATAAAAACACGTATCCGGTTTGCGATTTAGAATCGTCCGGATCAGTGTCAAAGCTTGCATCGACGTAACCATTTATGACTAGCTCTTTGTCACCTCCATATACGAGAAACATATCCTTAGTCCTTTTCGTATATTTCAGATGTTCTTGACCGCTGTCCATGATCCACTCTGGATTACTTTGGTACCTTCTGCCAAGCTTATTGCTAAGCATACGTCAGTCCGGTACACAACATTGCATACATGATAGAGCCTATGGTGAAGCATAGGAACATCTTTCATTTTCTCTTTATCTTCTGCTGTGGTCGGGCATTGAGTTTGACTCAACTTCACAACTTGTAGCATAGGCAAGAAACCTTTCTTTGCCTGATCCATTTTGAACTTTTTCAAAATTTTGTCAAGGTATGTGCTTTGTGAAAGTCCTATTAAGTGTCTTGATCTATCTCTATAGATCTTGATGCCCAATATGTAAGCAGCTTCACCGAGGTCTTTCATTAAAAAACTTTTATTCAAGTATCCCTTTATGCTATCTAGAAATTTTATATCATTTCCAATTAATAATATGTCATCTACATATAATATCGAAATGCTACTGAGCTCCCACTCACTTTCTTGTAAATACAAAGCTTCTCCAAAAGTCTCAGATAAAACCATATGCTTTGGTCACACTATCAAAACGTTTATTCCAACTCCGAGATGCTTGCACCAGTCCATAAATGGATCATTGGAGCTTGCATACTTTGTTAGCACCTTTTGGATCAACAAAACCTTCTCGCTGCATCATATAAAACCCTTCTTCCGTAAATCCATTCAAGAATGCAGTTTGACATCCATTTGCCAAATTTCATAATCATGAAATGCAGCAATAGCTAACATGATTCGGACAGACTTAAGCATCGCTACGGGTGAGAAAGTCTCATCGTAGTCAACCCTTAAACTTGTCGAAAACCTTTGCAACAAGTCGAGCTTTATAGACAGCTACATACCATCGGCGTTAGTCTTCTTCTTAAAGATCCATTTATTCTCAATGGCTTGCCGATCATCGGCAAGTCAACCAAAGTCCATACTTTGTTTTCATACATGGATCCCATCTCGATGTCATGGCCTCTAGCCATTTTGCGAATCTGGGCTCATCATTGTTTCCTCATAGTTCGTGAGGTTCATCATGGTCAAGTAACATGACTTCCGTAATAGGATTACCGCACCACTCTAGTGCGGATCTTACTCGTAGACCTCGAGGTTCAATAGAAACTTGATCTGAAGTTTCATGATCAATATCATCAGCTTCCTCACTAATTGGTGTAGTTGTCACAGGAACCGGTTCTTGTGATGAACTACTTTCCAATAAGGGAGTAGATACAGTTATCTCATCAAGTTCTACTTTCCTCCCACTCACTTCTTTCGAGAGAAACTCCTTCTCTAGAAAGGATCCGATTTTAGCAACAAAAATCTTGCCCTCAGATCTATGATAGAAGGTGTACCCAATAGTATCTTTTGGGTATCCTATGAAGACACATTTCTCCGATGAGGGTTGGAGCTTATATGGATGAAGTTTCTTCACATAAGCATCGCAGCCCCAAACTTTAAGAAACGACAACTTTGGTTTCTTGCCAAACCACAGTTCATAAGGTGTCGTCTTAACGGATTTTGATGGTGCCCTATTTAACGTGAATGCGTCCGTCTCTAAAGCATAACCCCAAAAAGATAGTGGTAAATCAGTAAGAGACATCATAGATCGCACCATATCTAGTAAAGTACAATTACGACGTTCAGACACACCATTTCGTTGTGGTGTTCCGGGTGGCGTGAGTTGCGAAACTATTCCGCATTGTTTCAAGTGCAGACCAAACTCGTAACTCAAATATTCTCCTCCACGATCAGATCGTAGAAACTTTATTTTCTTGTTACTATGATTTTCCACTTCACTCTGAAATTCTTTGAACTTTTCAAATATTTCAGACTTGTGTTTCATTAATTAGATATACCCATATCTGCTCAAATCATCTGTGAAGGTGAGAAAATAACGATATCCGCCGCGAGCCTCAACATTCATTGGACCACAAACATCAGTATGTATAATTTCCAACAAATCAGTTGCTCGCTCCATAGTTCCGGAGAACGGCATTTTAGTCATCTTGCCCATGAGGAACGGTTCGCAAGTACCAAGTGATTCATAATCAAGTGATTCCAAAAGCCCATCAGTATGGAGTTTCTTCATGCGCTTTACACCGATATGACCTAAACGGCAAGTACACAAATAAGTTGCACTATCGTTATCAACTCTGCATCTTTTGGTTTCAACACCATGAACATGTGTATCACTACTATCGAGATTCAATAAGAATAGACCACTCTTCAAGGGTGCATGACCATAAAAGATATTACTCATATAAATAGAACAACCATTATTCTCGATTTAAATGAATAACCGCCTCGCATGAAACAAGATCCAGATACAATGTTCATGCTCAACGCCGCACCAAATAACAATTATTTAGGTCTAAAACTAATCCCGATGGTAGATGTAGAGGTAGCGTGCCGACCGCGATCACATCGACTTTGGAACCATTTCCCACACGCATCGTCACCTCGCCCTTAGCCAATCTTCGCTAATCCGTAGTCCCTGCTTTGAGTTGCAAATATTAGCAACAGAACCAATATCAAATACCCAAAAGCTCTCATGAGCATTAGTAAGGTACACATCAATAACATGTATATCACATATACCTTTGTTCACTTTGCCATCCTTCTTATCCGCCAAATACTTAGGGCAGTTCCGCTTCCAAAGTCGATCGCTTGCAGAGAAGAACTCGATTTCAGGCTTAGGTCCGGACTTGGGTTTCTTCTCTTGAGCAGCAACTTGCTTGCCGTTCTTTTGAAGTTCCCTTCTTCTTCCCTTTGCCCTTTTTCTTGAAACTGGTGGTCTTGTTAACCATCAACACTTGATGCTCCTTCTTGATTTCTACCTCCGCAACTTTTAGCATTGCGAAGAGCACAGGAATAGTCTTGTTCATCCCTTGCATGTTATAGTTCATCACGAAGCTCTTGTAGCTTGGTGGCAGTGATTGGAGAATTCTCTCAATGACACTATCATCAGGAAGATTAACTCCCAGTTGAATCAAGTGATTATTATACCCAGACATTTTGAGTATGTGTTCACTGACAGAACTATTCTTCTCCATCTTGCAGCTATAGAACTTATTGGAGACTTCATATCTCTCAATCCGGGCATTTGCTTGAAATATTAACTTCAACTCTTGAAACATCTCATATGCTCCATGACGTTCAAAACGTCGTTGAAGACCCAGTTCTAAGCCGTAAAGCATGGCACACTGAACTATCGAGTAGTCATCAGCTTTGCTCTGCCAGATGTTCTTAACATCGTCAGTTGCATCAGCAGCAGGACTGGCACCCAGCGGTGCTTCCAGTACGTAACTTTTCTGTGCAGCAATGAGGATAATCCTCAGGTTACGGACCCAGTCCGTGTAATTGCTACCATCATCTTTCAACTTTGCTTTCTCAAGGAACGCATTAAAATTCAACGGAACAACAAAGACGAGCCATCTATCTACAAACAAACATAGACAAGCAAATTACTATCGGTACTAAGTTCATGATAAATTTAAGTTCAATTAATCATATTACTTAAGAACTCCCACTTAAATGACATCTCTCTAGTCATCTAAGTGATCACGTGATCCAAATCAACTAAACCATGTCCGATCATCACGTGAGATGGAGTAGTTTCAATGGTGAACATCACTATGTTGATCATATCTACTATATGATTCACGCCGACCTTTCGGTCTCCATGTTCCGAGGCCATATCTCAGATATGCTAGGCTCGTCAAGTATGACCTGAGTATTCCGCATGTGCAACTGTTTTGCACCCGTTGTATTTGAACGTAGAGCCTATCACACCCGATCATCACGTGGTGTCTCAGCACGAAGAACTTTCGCAACGGTGCATACTCAGGGAGAACACTTCTTGATTATTAAGTGAGAGATCATCTTAAAATGCTACCGTCAATCAAAGCAAGATAAGATGCATAAAGGATAAACATCACATGCAATCAATATAAGTGATATGATATGGCCATCATCATCTTGTGCTTGTGATCTCCATCTTCGAAGCACCATCGTGATCACCATCGTCACCGGCGTGACACCTTGATCTCCATCATAGCATCGTTGTCGTTACGCCATCTATTGCTTCTACGACTATCGCTACCGCTTAGTGATAAAGTAAAGCAATTACAGTATGCGTTGCATTTCATACAATAAAGCGACAACCATATGGCTCTGCCAGCTTGCCGATAACCGGTTACAAAACATGATCATCTCATATAATAAAATATAGCATCACGTCTTGACCATATCACATCACAACACGCCCTGCAAAAACAAGTTAGACGTCCTCTACTTTGTTGTTGCAAATTTTATGTGGCTGCTACGGGCTTAGCAAGAACCGTTCTTACCTACGCATCAAAAACCACAACGATAGTTCGTCAAGTTGGTGCTGTTTTAACCTTCGCAAGGACCGGGCGTACCCACACTTGATTCAGCTAAAGTGAGAGAGACAAACACCCGCCAGCCACCTTTAAGCACGAGTGCTCGTAACGGTGAAACCAGTCTCGCGTAAGCGTACGCGTAATGTCGGTCCGGGCCGCTTCATCTCACAATACCGCCGAACCAAAGTATGACATGCTAGTAAGCAGTATGACTTGTATCGCCCACAACTCACTTGTGTTCTACTTGTGCATATAACATCAACGCATAAAACCTAGGCTCGGATGCCACTGTTGGGGAACGTAGTAATTTCAAAAAAATTCCTACGCACACGCAAGATCATGGTGATGGCATAGCAACGAGAGGGAGAGTGTTCGTCCACGTACCCTCGTAGACCGTAAGCGGAAGCGTTAGCACAACGCGGTTGATGTAGTCGTACGTCTTCACGATACGACCGATCCAAGCACCAAACGTCGGCACCTCCGAGTTCAAAGACACGTTCAGCTCGATGACGATCTCCGGCCTCCGATCCAAAGAAAGCTCCGGAGATGAGTTCTCACAAGACGACGGCGTGGTGACGATGATGATGTTCTATCGCGAAGGGCTTCGCCTAAACTCCGCAACGATATGACCGAGGTGGAATATGGTGGAGGGGCACCGCACACGCTAAGGAACGATCCGTAGATCAACTTGTGTCTATGTGGTGCCCCCCCCCGTATATAAAGGAGCAAGGGGGAGGCCGGCCGCCCTTGGCGCGCCAGGGGAGTCCTCCTCCTAGTGGGAGTAGGACTCCCTTTCCTAGTCCAACTAGGAAGGAGGAAGGGGAAGGAAAGAGGGGAGAGGGAGAGGAAGAGGGGCCGCCTCCCCCCTAGTCCAATTCGGACTCCCATGGGAGGGATCGCCCACCTCTGGCTGCTCCCTAGTCCACCCGGACTCCCCATGGGAGGGATGCGCCACCTCTGGGCTGCTGTCCTCTCTCCCCTCAGCCCACTAAGGCCCAATACTTCCACAGGGGTTCCGGTAACCCTCCCAAGACTCCGTTTTCTCCAAATCACCCGAACACTTCCTGTCCGAATATAGTCGTCCAATATATCAATCTTTATGTCTCGACCATTTCGAGACTCCTCGTCATGTCCGTGATCACATCCGGGACTCCGAACAAACTTCAGTACATCAAAACTTATAAACTCATAATAAAATTGTCATCGTAACGTTAAGCGTGCGGACCCTACGGGTTCGAGAACTATGTAGACATGACCTAGAACTATTATCGGTCAATAACCAATAGCGGGACCTGGATGCCCATATTGGTTCCTACATATTCTACAAAGATCTTTATCGGTCAAACCGCATAACAACATACGTTGTTCCCTTTGTCATCGGTATGTTACTTGCCCGAGATTTGATCGTCGGTATCCAATACCTAGTTAAATCTCGTTACCGGCAAGTCTCTTTACTTGTTCTGTAATGCATCATCCCGCAACCAACTCATTTGGTCATATTGCTTGCGAGGCTTATAGTGATGTGCATTACCGAGAGGGCCCAGAGATACCTCTCCGACGATCGGAGTGACAAAACCTAATCTCGAAATACGCCAACTCAACATGTACCTTCGGAGACACCAGTAGTACTCCTTTATAATCACCCGATTACGTTGTGACGTTTGGTAGTACCAAAGTGTTCCTCCGTAAACGGAGTTGCATAATTCTCATAGTTACAGAACATGTATAAGTCATGAAGAAAGCAATAGCAGATACTAAACGATCAAGTGCTAGGCTAACGGAATGGGTCATGTCAATCACATCATTCTTCTAATGATGTGATCCCACTAATCAAATGACAACACATGTCTATGGTCAGGAAACATAACCATCTTTGATCAATGAGCTAGCTAAGTAGAGGCATACTAGTGACTATATGTTTTGTCTATGTATTCACACATGTATCATGTTTCCGGTTAATACAATTCTAGCATGAATAATAAACATTTATCATGATATGAGGAAATAAATAATAACTTTATTATTGCCTCTAGGGCATATTTCCTTCACCTACATGGGCCTCGAGGGAGAAGAGGGAAGGAGGCAGGAGCGGGTCGCGCGCCCCTCCCCTTCCTAGTCCGAATAGGACAAGGGAAGGGGGGCGGCGCCCCCTTTCCTTCCCCTCTTCCTCCTCCTTCCCCCTTCTCCTACTCCAACTTGGAAAGAAGGGAGTCCTACTCCCGGTGGGAGTAGGACTCCCCCCTTGGCGCGCCCTCCTTGGCCG
The DNA here is from genome assembly GCA_021437245.1 of Aegilops speltoides. Lineage (NCBI taxonomy): Eukaryota > Viridiplantae > Streptophyta > Magnoliopsida > Poales > Poaceae > Aegilops > Aegilops speltoides. Next base: position 551,161,011 of record CM038147.1, on the reverse strand, counting down.
GCCGCCTCCTCCCCCCTGGCTCCTTTATATACGGGGGCGGGGGGGGGGCACCCCATAGACACACAAGTTGATCTTCAAGATCGTTCCTTAGCCGTGTGCGGTGCCCCCTCCACCATATTCCACCTTGGTCATATCGTCGCAGAGTTTAGGCGAAGCCCTGCGCCAGTAGAAAATCATCATCGTCACCACGCCGTCGTGCTGACGGAACTCATCCCCGACACTTTGCTGGATCGGAGTCCGGGGATCGTCATCGAGCTGAACGTGTGCTGAAATCGGAGGTGCCGTACGTTCGGTACTTGGATCGGTCGGATCGTGAAGACGTACGACTACATCAACCGCGTTGTCATAACGCTTCCGCTTACGGTCTACGAGGGTACGTGGACAACACTCTCCCCTCTCGTTGCTATGCCATCACCATGATCTTGCGTGTGCGTAGGAAATTTTTGAAATTACTACGTTCCCCAACAGCCCTCAACACAGCGGTGAAGAGAGAGACGGGTAAAAAAGATACATGGAACAACTACCACCTCCACTGGGACGAACACACATGGAGACACTCACCTCATCGGATCAATCGATTCAAGAGGCCACCAAATTTCTTGCTCTCTGGCTTCTCCATAGATGGCCTCATTGAGACGGGGTCCGTGCATCGTCATTGTTACTCTGACGCGGTGTCACCTCCCCCATCATGTGCCACCGAGAAACCTATCCCTACTACAAACACATAAGGGCCCCAAATCCATGCCCCTCTCCCCGCTCTCCCACTGCCAGAGCGGCAGGCAAAGAGGGAGGGAACCACCAGCCCGACCGGCGGTAAATCAAGGGAATTTTAGCCATCTCTTCTTCACCTCTCCATGAACAGGAAAAGGGGAAAAGGTTTTTATAACTAGATGCAACTTGATCCTTCATCTCTTCTGACTTTTCTTCTACATTTGTAAATATCCCCATGTAAATATTTTACATATATTCATACAAGTGTCCAACTGTCTGCGATTTCCAGGTAAAAAAAGGGTAGGCATACAAATATGAAAAGCAGATACTTTTTATATCCATATATACAGAAAATTCTGTTTCCATTTTGGTGGAAGTTTTGTTCCATTTTCCACTCCAGGCAAACCAAAAGTGTCCTTCTGCTCCCGGGTGCAAATGAACCTTGTATGGATAGTAACATATAAAAAATTGGCAAAAAGATTAAGACATTCTGATATTTCTAAAGATAAACATTGTTTAATGTTTCATCTTTTTGCAAAGTTTCATGTTGTAATGTCACTCATGGAAGTCCTGGAAAATAAAATAAAATCAGTGGTCCAAAATGCTTTCAAAAATAGCATTTTCAGAGCATTGATTTATCTTATTTTTGCACAGAGCACTATGAAAGTTTCTTTGTGTGTGTTTAGATCTCAGTCGATCGAGACCTAACCAAGTCCCAGTCAAGTGACACAATATATAAAAAAGAAGCAAGAAAAAAATCAAAAGAAAATCTATCTCCATGTAAGATCTCAGGAAATAGCATCGACTGAGATTTCGCTAGGTCCCAGTCGACTGAGCAATCACATTGTTTGTCATGAAACTTTGCGCGCAGCTGAAACATTCAACAATGCGTGCCATATACTCCCTCCGTCCCATAATAAGTGTAAAAAAGCGTCTTATATTATGGGATGGAGGAAGTATTTTTTTAATGTTTTTCCTATTTTTTTGAATTTTATTGTAAACACCACGTCGTGGCAAACTTCCTTTTTCCCAATTTTGGACGGGAACGCCCGTTCCGTTTCCACGCCTGCAGATGGTCACAACTCACAACCGCACACTCATTGCATCAGTCGTGGAATGTGGGCCGCTGCCTGTGCGATGATCATCTCCAAATAAGTGAGAAATAAGCCAAGAAACCTCTAAAGAACCCCACTCACAATCACCACAATCAAGGTAATAATTACACCTTTGCCGCAGTGGAAGATTTGGCATGCACCGCACAGCCAAGTGTCCTATTGCCGCAGTAGGAGTGAGCTGATCCGATCAAAATTCAGATATAACCTACCTGGCATGCACGCATGTGTGTGTGTGGATCCCACAACCCTACCAACCAGCACTGCTGCCTCGACCAATGGAAACCCACTAGATGTCGACTATATTCGATCTCTCCATCAACACAATATGAAGTTACTACTCAAGATATCGAGAATGTACAAAAGCTTCATGCAATTCCTTCAATGAAGAGACGTCGCGTGTACAACGTAATTGTCAACTTCAACCAATGAACGTTAGACCTAGAGTTTCACCCCTTCAACTTAGCATGACAACTTTCGGCCACGGGATGCAATGTCAGGCCAACTCCGGCGATGGAACGACAGAGGCAGTGTTTGGCTGTATTATGCCTTGTACAATGGGAGGTGCTTAGAAAAATAAACCGAGTTTTTCTGAAGCACCGGTGCCTATTTCTACAGAAGAGATGCTTAGCTAAGCGTCTACCCTGTACAAGTAAGCACCGATGCTTAAGGAAAGCCTGGTTTATTTTTCTAAGCACCACCCATTGTACACGGCCTTAGGACCTGATTATAACCTTTTTATAGTATATAGGATGTCTTGTACCATTGGAAGTCTTTTAACATAAATAAATCTAGAGCTTTATTCGGAAGAAAAAAAATCACTAGTTCTGTACTTCTGTTTCGTTAGAAAAGCAGTTGCTGATGTAAATTGCTCAAACAGCTACGTTTAACGGTCGTTCTTCGGCACCGATAAAACAGCTATATATAAACTGCATCAGAAATGTCAGATTAGATCGGTTACCAAATGCCGCAGGACCCAGTCAGATCCGAGCATCAGCCAATCCTAGGTGTTCACCGGTCTACCCGTCTTTGTACCACCGGCACGCATCTTCACTACCAAGCAACCCAATTTTTGTAAGCAAGCAATGCCACGGCGGTTGCTGCCAAGTGCTGGTGCTGCTGCGAGCTTCCGTTGAGTTCCATGGTGGTCGCCCACGGGGAATAAAGCTAGCTAAATGGCCATCACTACCTCCAACTAACTAACCACCGCCTGCCTCTCTCACTACACTGCACTCGCGTGCCTTTCACCATGCCATGTCACCTTTTGCCTCTACAAAATCCCTGTCATTGTCGTGGCCGTCGTCGTCCTCATCCAAGTCGCAGCCACTAACCAGTGTTAGTGCTGGATCGAGGCTGGGGAGGGGAGGTTTCGAGATGGACGCCATTGAGGAGTGCAGCAGGGGCAGCAGCGATGGGCGGCGGCGGCGGCAGCAGCTGATGCTTGGCTCGAGGATACTGGTCGGCGTGCCCAACAACTCCCGCGGGTGCTCCGAGCTGCTGTCGTGGGCGATCAGGGTCGTCGCCAAGCCCAACGACTCCGTCGTCGCCGTTCATGTTCTTGGTAACCGTCTGGCAATTTTACTTGTGTTGCTCCATGAATATAATTCTTGCTCTTGTGCTCATGATTTTGCTGCTGTTGTTGTGGTGGTTCGTGGCCGGCAGGAGGGAGGGGGAGGAAGAACAGGCTCCAGAAGGCGAACGCATTCGTCATCTACATGCTCGGGGAGTTAGTGGAGACATGCGAGGCCAAACAGGTGCAGATTTATCAGAAAACAAGACAATTTCAGTTCTGCAATTTGTTTACCAAACTGCTTACATTCATTTCTGAACATGGCTTCTGATGATCTTTGGTGTTCAGTCCTTAGTTTACATTTCTTGCGCCTTTTTTTTCCGTTTCTCTTCTGGTGAAAACAGTGCAGTGGCAACTTGGAAGCAAAGTTTGTGCTCACTGGTTTAGAGTTTGGTGTCATGTCTCTGTTCAGCTGTTCGGTGGAATTAGTACGGTGGCCTGGGTTTGTCTTCCTTTATGCTTCCTCATCCATGTGCTTATATTCAGTCTTTAATGCTGCCAAATTGGGACTGAACTTCCATTTAAGCCTATTATTCTGAAACAAAAGGGTTATGAATTTTATCCTCTGTTTTCTCTGCCTTTCCTCTGTTTCCCAGGTCAATTTGGAGGCCAAGGTAATCTGCAGCTCAAGCATTCCAAGAGCCCTGGCCCGGGAAGCTGAACAGACTGATGCCAAGTTTCTAGTCGTTGGAAGATCAAGGAGTAAATATCACAGGTAATCTTTAGTAAGTTCCTATATAATAATAATAATAATAATAATAATAATAATAATAATAATAATAATAATAAGCTACTCCTCTGTTCATGTACAGATATTGAACTGTATTTTTCTGCAAATTTGCACTCTTCCTGTAAATGTAATCAGCAGTATTATGCATTTCAGGAATCACTTTGAGGTCGCAAACTACTGCTTCATGCACGCCCCGAACAGCTGTTCGGTTATCGCGGTCGGAAGGGAAGGCCTGGCACAGACCCAGAGTAGCAACCGGCTCAAGTCTCAGTCATTTGACGGTGAAAAGATTCAGCACTTATTTTCTTCTTCTGAAAACCAGCATGTATGTCCATTAACAATGTTCTAATTCAGAACCTCAAACTGCAGGCAGCAGCAACATCTCCTCAAGTTCAACGTGGAGCAGAACATTCACAAAACTACTTCGATCAAGCTCGGTACGCAAGCAGGCTGACGGGGACGAGGAAGACAAGAGCTCGCCGAGGGCGGTCCTCGATGGACCGGAGGGAGGGGAACGCCTGCAGGTCACTGAAGAGTGCTACAGCAGCACATGTAGCAATGACACGATGAGCCGGCGTGGCCACAGTGGCATATGGAGACGATTGTCAGACATGAAGCTCTGGCTTCCATTTCTACGAACCGTTGACGACGAAAGCACGAAAGGCGGCGACGTCTGCTCGACGTTCTCTGAAGATCAGAAACCTGCCTGGAAGTGCTACAGTTACGAAGAGATTTCAGTTGCTACAGACGACTTCAGTCCAGGTTGGTAACTTATTTTTCAGGCCTTCTGTTCATATCATTTGAATAAAAAAAAATCAGAGAATTATGTATCATGCAAAATTCAGCATGTAACTTGATTGATGGTTTCATGTTCATGTAGATAATATAGTGGGGAGAGGAGGCTATGCAGAAGTGTACAAGGGCATACTGTCCAACGGCCAATGCATAGCAGTGAAGAGGCTGGCCAAGGGCAAGCCCAGTGAGCAGAAGGAGAAGGAGTTCCTGTCGGAGCTAGGGATCCAGGTGCATGTCTGCCACCCAAACACGGCCGACCTGCTCGGGTGCTGCGTCGAGAACGGGCTCTACCTGGTGTTCGAGCTCTGCGCGAACGGGACGCTCGCATCGGCGCTCCACGGTATCCGAATGAATTTCAGTCGGTGTGCAAGTTCAGAGTGATCGACCTGAAGATTTTTGTCAGTGACACTGGTGATGATATTTTTTTTTTTTGCAGGGAATAGTGGGAAGGTCCTTGAGTGGCCTCTGCGGCAGAAGATCGCGGTGGGTGTCGCGAGGGGTTTGCAGTATCTGCACATGTTCTGTAGGCATCGGATCATCCACCGCGACATCAAGGCTGCTAACATCCTCCTCGGCGATGATTCTGAACCTCAGGTGAAACTAACATTCCCTATATTTTGAGTCAATAAAAACCGAACTTTCATCGAAAAAATCTACTATCCACACCAAACAACAATCTTCTTTCAAAAGAAAATAATACAGTTACTCGAAATTTATATGCCATGCAAGTAATGAAATGACTGTTAATCAACTATGAAGTGATGTTATTTTGTTTAATAAGATGGGCATTTGTCTGTGTACACAACAGATTTCTGACTTTGGGCTAGCAAAGTGGCTTCCAAAACAATGGACTCATCACTCCGTCGTACCCATAGAGGGCACATTTGGGTATTTGGCGCCAGAATACTTCATGCACGGCATCGTCGACGAGAAGACAGACATATTTGCCTTCGGAGTTCTTCTCCTAGAGATCGTCACCGGAAGGCGGCCTATCGACTGCTCCAAGCAAAGTCTTCTTCAGTGGGTGAGCACTAACTGAATGAGCACACTCCAATGAACTGACTGAATCGCCAACGAATAGAACAGTTCACATTACGTGCGTTTGATCTGTCTGTCTTTCTAGGCAAAACCTCTTCTGGAGGCCGGGCAAGCGATCGAGCTCGCAGACCCTGCCCTCGGCGATGACTACGACAAGGACCAGCTGAAGAGGATGGTCACCGTCGCGTCACGCTGCATCATGCGGCCTGCAATGTGGCGGCCATCGATGTCCGAGGTACCCATTCATCATAGTTGCTAGGTTCAAGTTACTGATGTTCAGATGAAATGACAAAAAAACATGTCATGCTTTTCAGGTGCTGCACTTGCTGTCTACCAACGATGAGTGCTTGGAGGAGCCTGAGAAATGGAACATTCCGGAGGACGAGGTCAACGACATGGATGATTGCACGTTATTTTCTGAATCTTGCTCTCTGTGATGTAATAGAGTTTATTTATTTTGGTGTCGATGTGGCTTCTAAGTAAAATTCAATTGATGGAATATGATTGGGTTCTTCATGTTTTTTGTATGGGTTTTTTCTTTCCACGAACTATGTGCTTTCAAAACCTTGTCATGGATTATTGTCCAGGTCCGCTCATCCGGCATGGCTACGGAATGACAAACCGATTGAGTAAAAAAACGTTTTGTGCCTCCTTTCACTGTACGAGATAGAAAAAAAAACTTCAAGGTGTGATCATCATATAAACGTGTGATATGAAAAAGAGACAAGCAAGAGAATTTCCAATTGCGTAACCAAGAGATCGAAATGTATGCACAATTTTTATAACCTGCAGTATTTAACCACATTCTGCAACTTTCAAAAGTTCATTTCTGCAGCAGCACAAACAAAAAAATAAAAAAGATGGTGGTTCGTTGGAGTAGGCTGTGAGGCCCCAAGCGGCCCAGTCGTGCAGCGGCCCGTTATCCTTCCACCGTTGGAAGCGGGCAGTTTTCGCTGCTCTGTTAAACCAGCCTCACGCAATGCCTGCCACATTATAGCCCGTGACGCCTAGCTTTCGCACAGGCCCCAGCGAGTCCACTACCAACTTGGAACGGGCGGGCCAGCAGAAGCACGACTGGACCAGGCCCACAGCGCTACGGCAACGTTCGCACCACCTTGAAGCCCCCGCTCGGGTTACAAGCACTCGCTAGTGTGCTCGGCGAGAGAGTGTGTAGAGAGTGCTATTTAAGCTGGTCTGTTCCCTGCTCGCTAGGCGAGGTGGGACTAAAAGAGGTGGGATGCTGCGCATGCTGATGGAATGAATAGTCTGTACGCATGGGCCTGCCTTTTGCTATTGTCGTGTTCTGGGCTTAGAAAACAAAGGCCATTCGCCCGTGAAGCTAATAAGTGAATAACTCACGTACCCCTAAAAAAAGTGAATAATTCACGTGTACCGTGTGCCTTTGCTCAAAAAAAAAAAAGACATCGACGAATATGTTATGTACGGTGTCCCAAGATATAAAAAATAGGCAAATTTGCAATACTACAAACAAACCAAATATGTTATGTAAGAAATGCCAACCGTTGTGTTTTTTTTTTGAGAGAACGTCGGCTTTATAGATTAATGAACACCATTACACAGAGTTCACCGGATACAATCTGGAACATAATAAAAAACACAAAGACCAGAAGAGTTCATACATGATTTAGCTAGCACATGAGCAGGAACATTCAAATGCCGACTTACATGTTTGAAGGACACTGACGAGAAACCTTCAGACATAGACTTGATTTCAGCCGCCACCACCACCACCCCAATTGAAGAACGGTCACTCATAGACAAATTGATCTTTTGCACAAGTGAGAGACAGTCAGAGACGAAGATAACATCTGAAACTTGTTCATCATGCGCCAAAAGAACAGCACGTTGAAGAGCCATGGCCTAAGCCATTTCATGTTCTAAGCTATACCATCAATAGGCTCGCTGCAGGCCACCACGAATTGACCTCCGTCATCCTTGCCGACGACCCCAATGCTGGACAGAAACATCCTTGAGGAGTTGCGGTCCTTCATGAAACGCTCCATGAGATCCACACGAAAAAACTAGATGGAGTGGTTTTTAAGGTGGATTTTGAGAAAGCGTACGATAAGGTTAAGTGACCTCGCGGATGAAAGGATTCGATCAATCCTGGAGAAAGCAGGTAGATTCTTTCACGCAAAAAGGCAGTGTGGGAATAAAGCTGAATGATGATATAGGTCACTATTTCCAGACACACAAGTGTCTAAGACAGGGAGACCCCATGTCTCCTATCTTGTTCAACATAGTGGTAGATATGTTGACAATTCTGGTATGAAGAGCTAAAGAAAACGGCGAAGTAGGTGGTCTCGTTCCGCATTTAGTGGAGGGTGGAGTGTCCATTCTACAGTACGCAGATGATACCATCATCTTCATGGAGCATGATCTGTTGAAAGCAAGAAATATGAAGCTTGTGTTATGCTTATTCGAGCAGTTGTCAGGGTTAAATATTAACTTCCACAAAAGTGAATTGTTCTGTTTTGGGAGAGCTAAAGACGAACAAGAAGCTTACAAACAATTGTTTGGATGTGGGATTGGCTCATTGCCTTTTACATATCTGGGCATTCCGATTCACCATCGCAAGCTCTCTAACAAAGAATGGAAATGCATTGAAGATCGATTTGAAAAGAAACTAAGTTGCTGGAAAGGCAAACTTATGTCATACGGAGGCCGACTAATTCTTATTAATTCAGTGCTCACGAGTATGCCAATGTTTCTCTTGTCCTTCTTCGAGGTACCAGTAGGAGTACGGAAAAGACTGGAGTTCTATCGATCGCATTTCTTCTGGCAGAGTGACGAATTAAAACGGAAATACAGACTTGCTAAATGGGATATTATTTGTAGGCCAAAAGACCAAGGTGTTCTTGGCATTGAAAATTTAGAGGTGAAGAACAGATGCTTACTCAGTAAATGGATGTACAAGTTATCGGTAGAGACTGATGCCACATGGGCCTAGATTCTGCGTAATAAGTACCTTCATTCTAAGACCTTATCACAAGTGACGGTCATACCAACCGATTCGCCTTTTTGGAAAGGACTGATGAGAGTGAAATCAGCCTTCTTTCACAGAACAAAGTTTATCGTTGGTAATGGTACTTCCACGAGATTCTGGGAGGATACATGGCTGGGGGAGACGCCTCTTGCTATCCAATATCCTTCTCTATATAATGTTGCTCAGCATAGGGATGCCTATGTTGCAACAGTATTACAGACCAACCCTCTAAATATTCACTTCAGAAGGACTTTAGCGGGAAACCGTTAGGAAGCATGGCTCCATCTTGTGAGAAGATTGATGGATGTCCTACTTTCTCAACAACCAGATCAGTTGCACCGGAAACTAACCAAGAATGGAGTGTTTTCGGTGAAATCCATGTATTTGGATATGATCAATTCGGCTTCTATTTCCCAATCAGTGCATATTTGGAAAGTCAAAGTGCCCTTAAAAATTAAAGTGTTCATGTGGTTTGTCCACAAACAAGTCATTCTCACTAAGGACAATTTGGCAAAACATAACTGGACAGGGTCTCGCAGATGTAGTTTCTGTGATCATGATGAATCTATCAAACACCTCTTTCTTGATTGGCCTCTGGCCAAAATTTTATGGCGGTCTATCCATACAGCGTTTAACATTGCTCCTCCTACTAGTATCGACACGTTATTTGGGACATGGCTAAATGGAGTTGAGATAGAATCAGTGAGACACATTCATGTAGGCGTATGTGCTTTATTATGGGCTATATGGAATAGCAGAAACGATTTGGTTTTTAACAGAACAACAAATGTTCATTTTTTGCAGGTTATCTTCTGGGCCACTACGTTGATCCGTATGTGGTCGTTACTCACTACGATGGATGCCAGGGCGCGTATGGTTACTGGGTCTATTCGGTGGGAGACAGTAGCACGGGCTATGTTCAACCGGTTTGGATGGCGGTCATGTAATAGGATAGGTGTTTAGTTTCCTATATCTTCCTTTATACCGCCGGTTGTGTGTCAGCGCCCCCGACAACGGGGACCCACAAGGCAGCGACGACCACACCCACCAGGCTGCTACCAGACCCACTCGGCCCAAGTGGCCCAACCCAAGAGTCCATGGGCCGGAATGGGCCAACTGAGGCGCCCAGCAGCTACTACTAAAGGCGACGCACTCGAGAGGAAGGGCATCCAGTGGATCAACAGCAACGGCGGCTCAGCTCTTATCCCCTCCCCTTTCTTCTCCGCTACGAACCCTAGCTACCTCATTCTTATAATCTCTCCTGTAATCGCCACTAAATCCTACCTCCGTGAGGAATTGCTGCTAGTAATAGAGAATTACCCTACCATATCCTATCATCTGGTATCAGAGACCAGCCCAAATCCCTTCCACTCCACTCTGGACCAGTTCATCGAAACCCATCGCGTGGGGCAAGCACATTCCCTGCTGACCACCATAGATCCGTCGATCCAGGCATTCCTCGACCGCCTCAACACCAACATGAAGGCCCAGTCCAAGGCAATCGCGGAGATCCAACTCTCGACGGCCAAGATCGACGAGCTCGTCGCATGGCGGCTCGATCTGGAGAAACGGGTCGCCGATCTTGGCGATGCGGTGGCGGCGCTTCAACAGGCGCAGTCACCACCGACCAAGGAGGGCGAGGAGACATGGGCGGCTGCACCCAACCACGCCCCACTGCTACCTCTTGAGCACAGCGTTGGTTTTCCCTTGAAGAGGAAATGATGCAGCAAAGTAGCGTAAGTATTTCCCTCAGTTTTTGAGAACCAGGGTATCAATCCAGTAGGAGGCCACGCTCAAGTCCCTCGTACCTACACAAACAAATAAGAACCTTGCAACCAACACAATAAAGGGGTTGTCAAGCCCTTCACGGCCACTTGCAAAAGTGAGGTCTGATAGAGATGATAAGATAATATTTTTGGTATTTTTATGATAAAGACTAAAAGTAAAGAAAGCAAAATAAAGTAGATGGGAAACTTATATGATGGAAAATAGACCTGGGGGCCATAGGTTTCACTAGTGGCTTCTCTCAAGATAGCATAAATATTACGGTGGGTGAACAAATTACTGTCGAGCAATTGATAGAATTGAGCATAGTTATGAGAATATCTAGGTATGATCATGTACATAGGCATCACGTCCGTGACAAGTAGACCGACTCCTGCCTGCATCTACTACTATTACTCCACACACCGACCGCTATCCAGCATGCATCTAGAGTATTAAGTTCATAAGAACAGAGTAACACATTAGGCAATATGACATGATGTAGAGGGATAAACTCAAGCAATATGATATAAACCCCATCTTTTTATCCTCGATGGCAACAATACAACACGTGTCGTTTCCCTTTCTGTCACTGGGATCGATCACCGCAAGATTGAACCCAAAGCTAAGCACTTCTCCCATTGCAAGAAAGATCAATCTAGTAGACCAAACCAAATTGATAATTCGAAGAGACTTGGAAAGATAACCAATCATACATAAAAGAATTCAGAAGAGAATCAAATATTGTGCATAGATAATCTTGATCATAAACCCACAATTCATCGGATCTCGACAAACACACCACAAAAGAAGATTACATCGAATAGATCTCCAAGAGAATCGAGGAGAACTTTGTATTGAGATCCAAAGAGAGAGAAGAAGCCATCTAGCTAATAACTATGGACCCGAAGGTCTGAGGTAAACTACTCACACATCATCGGAGAGGCTATGGTGTTGATGTAGAAGCCCTCCGTGATCAATGCCCCCTCCGGCGGAGCGCCGGAAAAGGCCCCAAGATGGGATCTCATGGGTACAGAAGGTTGCGGCGGTGGAAATAGGGTTTCGTGGTGCTCCTGGATGTTTTCGGGGTACATAGGTATATATAGGAGGAAGAAGTAGGTCGGTGGAGCTACGAGGGGCCCACGAGGGTGGGGGTCATGCCCAGGGGGCAAGCGCGCCTCCCTGCCTTGTGGCCTCCTTGTTGATTTCTTGACGTCCACTCCAAGTCCTCTGGATCACGTTTGTTCCAAAAATCACGTTCCCGAAGGTTTCATTCCGTTTGGACTCCGTTTGATATTCCTTTTCTGCGAAACACTAAAATAGGCAAAAAAACAGCAATCTGGGCTGGGCCTCCGGTTAATAGGTTAGTCCCAAAAATAATATAAAAGTATATGATAAAGCCCATTAAACATCCAAAATAGATAATATAATATCATGGAACAATAAAAAATTATAGATACGTTGGAGACGTATCACCCACCTGCGATGATCGGCGCCCACACGGGGGTCGAATCTGGCGCGGTCAACATTCCCCAAGGGCGAGTGAGCCACGGCCTGCTTCATCTTCCACGGGGGTCCGTGGCGGCATCCTTCCAGACCCCGCCGCCACCCCCGGCAACGGGTCAGTACAATGCCTTGGCGGCATCCCCTTCTTCTCTGTCACCATTTGCACATGCCAGTCAACTTCTCTTCGGGTTGGGGAAAACCCACCCATCCATCTCCTTCCCGCAGTTTACGGGCGACAACCCGAACCTGTGGAAAACGCTATGCGGACAGTATTTTCACATGTTTGGAATTTCACAGTCCTTTTGGGTACCGATGGCTGCACAGAATTTTTTGGTTCATCATCGGTGTGGTTACAGTCGATTCAAAAATGACTTGTTGATTTCAATTGAAAATCCTTTACCAGTTTACTCTGTACCCACTTTGGGCGCGACCGGCATCAAACACTGATTCGACAGTTCTACACTGTCCGCCAAACTTCTACAGTCGCTAGTTACATTGAGCAATTTGAGCTAATTATAATCATATCTCATCGTGCTCGGATACTATTCACCCATTCTACTTTTTGACTCGTTTTGTCGAGGGTTTGCGGAAGGATATCCACGCGGTGGTGCTCGTCCAACGGCTACCCGATCTGGACACAGCTTGTGCTCTAGCATTGTTGCAAGAAGAAATGGCGGACGGTGCGTTCGGCACATTGCCGCGACCACCAGACACGATGCCAAGACCGGGCACACCTCTGCCATTGCCGCTGGCCCCGGCGCGCACAGTACCAGCGGCTCCTGCAGCTAATCGCCGCAGTACTGATGCCGCCCATGCTGATGCGTCCAAGTTGAAGACGCTCCGGGATTACAGGCGAGCCCGGGGCCTCTACTTCAAGTGCGGCGAGAGGTGGGGCCAGGAACACACATGCCCCACTTCTGTGCAACTACATGTCGTCGAGGAGTTGCTTGACTTGTTCGGCCTCGACAACATCATCGACACACAAGTCCCACCACCGTAAAAGGCGATGCCAACGACTCCTTCATGGCCATCTTCCTGTTTGCGGTCACAGGAGGGGTGTCCCCGAAGGCATTCCAGCTACGCGCCTGGATTCAGGGGCACGAAGTGCTACTCCTGGTGGATTCCGGCAGCTCCAACTCATTCTTCAACGAGCGTCCGGCTGCGACACTCACCGGCGTCCAGCCTCTACCAAGGCCCGGTCGCGTCCATGTCGCAGATGGCAGTGAGCTCACTTGCTCTGCTTTCGTCCCCAACTACTCCTGGTATTCACAAGGCCGGGAGTTCTTCACCAACTTGAAGGTGCTTGCATTGGGTACCTACGAGGCCATCTTGGGCATGGATTGGCTCGAGGAGCACAACCCCATGGTCATACTGGTGCGCTCGCTTACCCTCACCGGCCGGTCCACTCCGTTTGGTCGGCCACGCCGCCTCTACAACAACCTGCGAGTCAATCAACACAATTCTGCTCCAAGGGCTCTGCAGTCGAGGCTCTATCTCGCATGTGGTGCATCTGTGCATGGTCGCACCTGCGCCAGAATCATCAATGCCAGTTCCTAACTACATCCAGCGCGTCCTCGACGAGTTTATGTATGTTTTCACCGAGCCATCAGGCCTCCCTCCAAGGCATGCCTGCGACCACAGGATACCTCTTATCCCTGGAGCCCAGCCTATCAACATTCGGCCATACCGGTACAAGCCAGAACACAAGACGGAGATCGAAACCCAACTGGAAGAACTACTAAGATCAGGAGTTATTCAGCGGAGCACCAGTCCCTTTTCTTCACCAGTCATTTTGGTCAAAAAGTAAGATGGCATGTGGCGACTCTGTATCGATTACAGGCAGCTCAATGCGCTTATGGTGGTGCCCAAGTACCCAGTGCCCATCATCGAGGAACTCTTGGATGAGCTTCACGGCGCGAAGTGGTTCTCCAAACTAGATTTCCGTGCGGTTACCACCAAATACGTTTGGCACCAGGGGAGGAATACAAGACTGCGTTTCAGACGCATCAAGGGCACTTTGAATTCAGAGTGGTTTCGTTCGGACTTGCCGGCGCACCAGCCACATTCTTGGGGGCAGTGACCACAACACTCAAGCTAGTTAACCATGTCTGTGTGGTGTCCTTCTTCGACGATATCCTGGTTTTCAATTTCTCATTAGAGGAACACACTGACCACTTACGACAAGTGCTGGCGCTGTTGAAAAAGGACTGCTAGAAAGCTAAAATGAGCAAGTGCATCTTCGGTCAACAAAAAATCTCGTACCTGGGCCACACCGTTAGTGCACAAGGCGTGTCCACTGACACGTCCAAGATTGCAGCCGTAAAAGACTGGCAGGCACCGACAGATGTCAAAGGAGTTCGCAGCTTCTTGGGGCTCGCATGCTACTATCGCCGGTTTGTCAGAAACTTTGGTGTCATCGCACGCCCCCTGTTCAACTTGCTCAAGAAAGGAGTACCATTCCTGTGGACATCTACCACGGAAACAACCTTCCGAGTTCTGAAGAAACAACTCATCTCAGCCCCTGTCCTGGCACTGCCCAATTTCAAACAGCCATTCGTCATTGAGACAGATGCTAGCGACCGCGGCATCAGGGCAATTGTGCAACAGCAAGGGCACCCTATAGCATTCATGAGCAAGGCGCTCAGCCAGCAATATCAAGGCCTTTCCACTTACGAGAAGGAATACCTTGCTATTGTAGTAGTGGTGGATCAATGGCGTCCCTACCTTCAACATGCAGAGGTCATCATTCTCACCGATCAGAAAAGGCTGATTCACTTGGAGGAACAGAGGCTAACCACTCCATGGCAGCAGAAGGCTTTTACCAAACTCCTTGGCCCGCGCTACCGCATCAGATACAAGAAGGGCGTTGAGAACGCCGGAGCAGATGCTCTGTCAAGGGCGAACCCAGCAGAGTCCCTGAATAGCATTACTTCCTGCATACCAGCTTGGCTCGAAGATGTCGTCAACAGTTACAACAACAATCCACATGCCTCACACCTTCTCGAACAGTTGGCACTTCAGAAGGACCCGAAAGGCTGTTTTTCTCTAGAGCAAGGGATCATCCGGATTCCACGGCAGAATTTGGCTGGGAGGGGGCACACAGATACAACAACGCATCATTGGTGCTTTCCACGATAGCCCAATGGGTGGACATTCCGGATTCCCAGTGACTTACCGTCGCATCCGGCGTCTATTTGCTTGGCCCAAGATGAAAACGCACATCCTGCAATACGTGCGCTGCTGCCCAATTTGCCAACAAGCCAAACCAGACCGGGCTTACTCCAACCGCTTCCAGTACCCAGTCAACCGTGGGAGATGATATCAATGGATTTCTTCGACGGCCTCCCTTAGTCCAGCAAGTTCAACTGCCTGCTGGTCATCGTGGACAAACATACCAAGTTTGCCTACTTTCTACCTCTTGCTCACCCCTACACAACAGTATCAGTCGTGCAACTCTATCTACACCAGGTCTACAAGATCCATGGTCTGCCAGTAGCAATTGTGTCTGATAGAGACCCATTTTTCACAAGCCACTTTTGGCAAGAGCTATTCAAAGGGGCAGGAACAGAACTGCGGCTGAGCACGGCAAACCATCCTCAAATGGACAAACGGAAAGAGTTAATCAATGTGTTGAAACCTTCCTGCGCTGCTTCACACAAGCCTGCCCACGACGCTGGAGCTTTTGGATACCATTGGCTCAATTCTGGTACAACAATGCACATCATTCAGCCATCGGGATGACACCGTTCAAAGCCATGTTCGGCTACGAACCTCGCCACTGGGGAATCACAGCAGAAGGTACATATTCAGTACCAGCACTCCAATCTTGGCTTGACGAGCGCGCCACTGTCCAAGCATATTACTGCAGCAACACCTCAACCGAGCGCAACAACTGATGAAGGACTAAGCTGACAAGAAGCGTTCTGTCGTGGTGGGCGCACGACAGATGCCAAGGGATGGCTAAAGAGAGGAGGAGGCTCGAGGGCGCTGGTGGACTCCAGAGGCAAGGTTGGCATGAGCGGGCGCGGGACGTCGGACATACCCAGGTTCGGGGCTCTCCGGAGAGATAATACCCCTAGTCCTGCCGAGTGTAGTTGGATGATCGATAGTACAATGTTGCTCCTGGAGCTGTGTGGAGGAGGAAGGAAGCTGGCCAAGGCTTGGGCTGCTCCTTCTCTCTGGTGTTGCTGTTTTGTGGCTAGTCCTCTGCTTACTTGCTTTTCTCTCGTATGTGTTTTCTGCTTGCCCTCTCGCTCGCCCCCCGTATGATCGTGGGCTCTCGGGGGGTTTTATAGTCCAACCCCCCGGGGGTACAATGGTAATGTTACAAGTCGGTGGGTCTGTATTGTCGGTGTCCAGGGACCCGGGCTGGGTCCCGCTGAGGGCTTGTGGTTCGCGGGGTTCCCCTAGGTGCGGGCCCCGCATGCCTAGGGGGACTTTGCGCCGTCTTGTCGGTCGTCACGGCGTGGCCGAGTCGAGTCGCTTACAGTGCTCTCCGTCAGGTTGCTGCTTGCTGTCGTCAGCGGTGAGGGTGGGGGCACTGTAGCCACGCCGGCCCTGGTCAGTGGGTAGGTGAGGGGCACTGTTGCCAAGTTCCTGCTGACCAGAGGCAATGGCGGGGCACTGTTGCCTCGGTCATCGTTGATTGAAGACTCGTCCCCATCATATGGCCTGGATGGGACGGAAGTTGACCCGCGGCTAGATTGCGTAGCACGCCACGGGTGGCGCTTGCTTGTCGAGGAGGCTTTGGTCGTGCCGGGTTCGGCTATCTTGCGCTAGTCGTTGGGGCCGAGTCGACGTGTCTTGCCAGGTCGGCTAGTCTGGCCGGCTTGCGGGGCTTGGCCGGGTCGAGCGACCCGGCCAAGCGCGTGCCGGTATTGAGGGGCGGTGCCAGCCCCATTGATTTTTGAAGAGGATCCGGGGTCCGTTGCCTGCCTGGGGTCCATCCCCCCGATAGTAGTCCCTGAAGCCGTGAAGGTCCACCATCTTCAGATGAGTGGGCCTTCGCAGTTTCCCCCTTAAGCAAGGTGGATTCTGCGAGCGCCGGGTTCGGCAACACCCACTATGTGTCGGTTTTCTCAGAAACCGGATCGTGGCATCCCGGCCGTGGCGGGAACCGAGAGGTCCGTTGAATCTCGGGGCAGTCCCTCGGGCTTTGCGCGGGCACCATGTGGTACCCGAAAGTCGGAGGGGCCTGACAGGCCACACGCGTGACGGGACCGGGCGACGGGCTGGGGCCCACCGCCGTGAGCCCTCGGCCCAAGCGCGCGGATTTATTGCGGCGTCCGAGGGCCGGTTGCTCTTCCCCGGGCAGTTACTGTGCGTGTACGTACACTTATTGCGGGGTAGTGGAACGGGCGCGTGCAGACGATCCCACTTCCCCACGTTACCGAGGGTTATAAATCGGGGGGGGCGGCGGACATTATTCTCGCTCGCGCCCTCCTGTCCCTTTGCTCTCGCTCCGCTCTTTGCAACTGACGCACTATGGCGCCCACTGCTCCGAGCAGAACTCCTTCGCCGTCCATCTTCCTTCTTCTTCCTTTGATCATGACGCTGCCATCGGGCTCCTGGACGGGTTCGAATGTCACCTCCGAGGACATCACCCAACTCCATATCCCGTGGCGCCTGCCGCGGGAGACAGACGTCGGCGTCCGCCTGCCGTGCGGCGAGTAGAGGCCTCGACCCGAGGGGCAGGAGCGCATGGTCTTCCTCACACACTTCGAGTGCGGGTTCGGGCTGCTGGCGAGCACCTTCTTCTGTGCGTTCCTGGAGTTCTTCGGGCTCCTGCCTCATCATCTTGACGCCGGCGCCATCGTCCAGCTCTTCGGTTTCGTCACCCTCTGCGAGGGATACCTGGGGGTCGAGCCTTCGATCGACCTCTGGGCACACTTATTCTCTTTGAAGCAGCAGGGCCCATCGGCCGGGGAGTTCGCCGATTGCGGTGACACCGTCATCTCGAAGCGGTCGGGGGCGGATTTCCCCAAGATTCCGCTGGAGGATTCTGCCAAGAAGTGGCAGAACTCTTTCTTCTACGTCTGCAACTTTGGTGCGGATCGCATCAACCTTCCGGCCTTCGCCATCGCACTGCCGCGGGCGAAGACGAACTGGGGCTACTCGCCCAGGCGCCCGTCGCAGGAGATCGTCAATCTCTGCAAGCGGGTGACGGTGATGAGGACGCAGGAGGGGCTCACGAGCACCGACCTCCTCGCCGTGTTCATCATGCGCCGGGTCCTTCCGCTTCAAGGGCGCTCCTGCCTCATCGGCGAAATGGTCGGCCTTCAAGACCCCAACCGCATGGGGTCGACGCGGCTGTCGCGGAGCAGATCGCGCGTGGCGTGAATGACATCTCCAAGGTCAACCTTGGGGAGGACTGGCGGTTCGGCAAGACGTCGTACAGCCAGTTGAACCCGACGCCGCAGGTGAGTGTCTGGTCTTCTTACTTTGCTGCCGCGCACCTGCTCATCCGTCCTGACGCGACGCGGGGGGTACTTCTGAACGCGATTCGGCATCCTTACGCCTGGGCCCCGTCGCAGGTGGTGTCGGTGGCGCCAGAGGAGCCCGCGGCTCATGGCGGGGAGGAGGAGGCCGAGTCCGACGCCAGCGCTGGGCATCGCGCGGGTAAGTCTCGTGTTTTTCTTCATGTGTCTTGAATTGCTGACCGCGGCACGGAACGATCAGTGCTGACGCCAGTTGTTGGTGTAGTGGCGTTGGGCGGGGGAGGCGGTAACGCGGGCGGAACCGGGTCCTCGCATGGAGCGCCGCCGAGCTGCCCGCATGGGAAAGACAGCGTCGCGCCGCGACCCCGGGCCCCGAAGCGAACGGCGGACCCGGCCGGGGCCGGGAGGCTAGCCAAGAGGAAGCGCGGCGGCAGGCACGGGAGGCCAACCCCGGTCTCGGTCTTGGCGGGGTAAGCTTCATCTCTCGTTTGCGCCCAGATTTTTTTCTTGAGCTAGTCTTGTTTCTTTTCTGCTCATTCTGTCTTCTTCTTCAGGTCGCCAATCGCGCTGGCGAGGGCGGCGGCGGAAGCCGCGGCCGCCGAAGGGGCCGCATTCCGCAGGAGCCGGTCCAACCTCGCCGACCAGGCCGAGGTGGAGGGACGGGCCGACTCGGACCTCGGCCTGGATCCAAACGACGCCGAAGCCTTGGCCTGGTGGGACAAGAACCTGGCCAAGGCGGAGCTGGAGGCGGCGTCGGTCCGTGCTTGGACCGACACGGTGGCGGCCTGGGCGTAAGTCGGCGTGGTGTCGGCCTGGCACGAGATGCCGGAGGGCACGGTAGTTGCGGCGACGGTCATTGAGCCGTCGTCGGTGAGGGAGCGCGGCCGTGGAGGCCGGGCTGAGGTGGTGATCCCCGACCGGGAGGTCGTGGAGGTGGCGGATGACACCCCGCCGTGGGCTGACGTGGCCGAGCGAGCGGGGACTGATGGTGGTGGAGGCGGCATCATTTTGGAAGAGACGCTGCGCGCGGCGGTGTCGGAGGCGCCGCCGGTTTTGGAGGAGGCACCGCGGGCGGCGGTGCCGGAGGCCACCCCGGCAGCTGGGCCGAAGACGGCGACGCAGGGTGTCCCGGCGTCCGGGTTAGAGACGGCGACGCAGGGCGTCCCGACGTCCGGGTCGTCGTCGGCGCTGGGAGAGGCGTCGGAGGAGGTGCTTGCTGCCGCGAAGCGCCAGCGAGGAGTACGCTTTTGGTGCCCTCGGCAGAGAGGCGCCGAGCTACCGTCTGCGCAGCCGCGCGGAGCGGGGCGCCGTTGTCCTCGCACCTCGAACCAGGAGGCGGCACTGGACACCGTCGGTCACCGCTTGCGAGGCCGGACGGAACGGCTCGAGGCCTTCACCCAGGCCGAGGTGGAGCGGACGCGCGACCTGGAGCGCGCCGTTCTAGTAAGTCTTCTTGTAATTTCTTCTTTGTGGGGGTGCGCCAGCACACCCACTGGGTGTAGCCCCTGAGGTTCGAGCCAACTACTAGTAGTTGGGCCAAATCTTTAGAGTGTTGGCCTTGTTCTGATTTCTGCTTTCTTCAGCATCTCGACGCCTTCCGGGTCGCCGCCTACAATCGTCTGCAGGGAAAGCACCGGGAGCTCATGGAGCAGCTTGCCGCCAAGGAGGAGGAGCTCCGCGTCGCCGCAGGTATTCTTGTGCTCTTTTCTAGTGGGGCGCTAAGCGCACTCCACCGGGTAGCCTCGAGATTCGGTCCAACTGTGTAACAGTTGGGCCAAATCTTAACTCTTGCTTTTTTCTTCTGATGAGTCCTTCTTTTTCGTAGCCGAGTTGCTGTCCTGGCGGACTCGTCTACTCCGGGCCGGTCATCACTACGACTGGCTCGTTGCCGATGCCGGCCGTCTTGGCGTCGAGGCGGCACAGGCGAGGGCGGAGGCGGCCGCGGCTCGGCGGTCTCTCGACGAGGCCAACCGGCTGCATGAGCAGCTGGCGGGTCACAAGAGCCACCTCAAGGCCGAGGTGGAGCTCCTTAAGGCGGAAGCTGCCAAGGTGGCAGAGGCGCAGCAGGCCCTGGTGGAGGCGGACCAGAAGCGCGTCCAGCTGGCCGACGACAAGGGCCGGCTCCAGGCCGAGGTGGATCGCCTGTGGGGGCAGGTCACCACGGGCCGAGGGGGCCGCCAGACGAGGCCTGCCGCCGCAAGGCGGCCGAAGACAAGGACGCCGAGTCAAGGCGGCCTTGCCAAGGCGGCCGATCCGAGAAGGCGCCGAGGAGCATGACCGCGCCATCAAACGGGAGTGGCGTGGTATGTTGCTTGAGGCACAACACCTGGAAGAGTCCTTCTCCAGTAAGTGCTTTTTCTTGTCGTTTGCCGGCTCGGGATCCGCCTTTCTTCCTTGTTGTTCTTCTTCTAACTCGCTTCTTCCTTTGGCGGCAGGGCCTTCCGGAGATGCAGCGGCCGCGAGGAAAGCCGTCCGTTATCGCCGCGACCGACCGGCGTTGGGTCCGGGACGGATCCGCGGGTGGCCTGGACCTTCCCGGAGATCATCGCCGCTGCTGAGGCCCGCCTGCAGGTCTTGGGAACGCAGGTGGGGCGGCTGTCCCAAACCGGCACCGTAATGACGGCGGCCCTATGGCCGGACTCCGTCCAACCGAGCAGCTTCTCGCGCCTGGCACGTTGGTTGGAGATGGGGCCGGATCGGCTTGGCGAGCGGCGCGTCTCCGCCGGTCGTGCCGGTGCTGAGATGGCGCTCCGGTTCACGCTGTCCTGGCATCCGGACCTGCAGCTGGACGCGTTGATGGGCCGCGGCCGGTTCGAGCAGTTTGCGAGAGCAAGCGGCCGGATCGCCTCCCGGGCCAGCTACATCGCCGAGTTCGCCTTCCACGTCGAGTTCCATCCGGAGTGGACGGAAGACGGCAGGACCGTGGACGGCGACGACTACGGCTTGCTCCTCCACGATCCGGAGGGGAGCTCGGAGGAGACGGGCGTCTACCGCGACGCGGGTGCTGAGGAGGACACTGGCGCCTCGCTGGACCCGGAGGTCGCCAGGGGAGAGCCGTCGACATCGCGACGCGGCGCTAGAGATGCCTGAGATATTTTGTGTAAAATCTGTTAAATAGCAGGTCCACCCACCCATTGGGGTTTTAGGGTGTAATGAACTTGGGCCGTGGGTCCTTCCGCTTAAAGGGCGCTCCTGCCTCATCGGCGAAATGGTCGGCCTTCAAGACCCCAACCGCATGGGGTCGACGTGGCTGTCCACGGAGCAGATCGCGCGTGGCGTGAATGACATCTCCAAGGTCAACCTTGGGGAGGACTGGAGGTTCTGCAAGGCGTCATACAGCCAGTCGAACCCAGCGCCGCAGGTGAGTGTCTGGTCTTCTTACTTTGCTGCCGCGCACCTGCTCATCCGTCCTGACCCGACGCGGGGGGTACTTCCGAACGCGATTCGGCATCCTTACGCCTGGGCCCCGTCGCAGGTGGCGTCGGTGGCGCCAGAGGAGCCCGCGGCTCATGGCTGGGAGGAGGAGGCCGAGTCCGACGCCGACGCTGGGCGTCGCGCGGGTAAGTCTCGTGTTTTTCTTCATGTGTCTTGAATTGCTGACCGCGGCACGGAATGGTCGGTGCTGACGCCAGTTGTTGGTGTAGTGGCGTTGGGCGGGGGAGGAGGCGACGCGGGCGGAACTGGGTCCTCGCGTGGGGCGCCGTCGAGCCGCCCGCATGGGAAAGACAGCGTCGCGCCGCGACCCCGGGCCCCAAAGCACACGGCGGACCCGGCCGGGGCCGGGAGGCCTGCCAAGAGGAAGCGCGGCGGCAGGCACGGGAGGCCAACCCCGGTCCCGGTCTTGGCGGGGTAAGCTTCATCTCTCGTTTGCGCCCAGATTTTTTTCTTGAGCTAGTCTTGTTTCTTTTCTGCTCATTCTGTCTTCTTCTTTAGGTCGCCAATCGCGCTGGCGAGGGCCGCGGCGGAAGCCGCGGCCGCCGAAGGGGCCGCATTCCGCAGGAGCCGGTCCGACCTCGCCGACCAGGCCGAGGTGGAGGGACGGGCCGACTCGGACCTCGGCCTGGATCCGAACGATGCCGAAGCCTTGGCCTGGCGGGACAAGAACCTGGCCAAGGCGGAGCTGGAGGTGGCGTCGGTCCGTGCTTGGACCGACGCGGTGGCGGCATGGGCGCCAGTCGGCGTGGTGTCGGCCTGGCGCGAGATGCCGGAGGGCACGATGGTTGCGGCGATGGTCTTTGAGCCGTCGTCGGTGAGGGAGCGCGGCCGTGGAGGCCGGGCTGAGGTGGTGATCCCCGACCGGGAGGTCGTGGAGGTGGCGGATGAAACCCCGCCGCGGGCTGACGTGGTCGAGCGAGCGGGGACTGATGGTGGTGGAGGCGGCATCATTTTGGACGAGACGCTGCGGGCGGCGGTGTCGGAGGCGCAACCGGTTTTGGAGGAGGCACCGCGGGCGGCGGTGCCGGAGGCCACCCCGGCAGCTGGGCCGGAGACGGCGACGCAGGGTGTCCCTTCGTCCGGGTCAGAGACGGCGACGCAGGCGCCCCGACGGCCGGTCCGCCATCGGCGCTGGAGGGGCGTCGGAGGAGGTGCTGGCCGCTGCCGCGAGCGCCAGCGGGAGTACGCCTTGGTGCCCCGGCAGAGAGGGCGCCGAGCTACCGTGCCGCAGCCGGCGCAGAGCGGGGGCGCCGTTGTCTTCGGGCCTCAGACCCAGGAGGAGGCGGCGCTGGACGCCGTCAGTCGCCGCCTGCGAGGCCGGACGGAACGGCTCGAGGCCTTCGCCCAGGCCGAGGTGGAGCGGACGCGCGACCTGGAGCGCGCCGCTCTGGTAAGTCTTCTTGTAATTTCTTCTTTGTGGGGGTGCGCCAGCGCACCCACTGGGTGTAGCCCCCGAGGTTCGAGCCAACTACGTAGTAGTTGGGCCGAATCTTTAGAGTGTTGGCCTTGTTCTGATTTCTGCTTTCTTCAACATCTCGGCGCCTTCCGGGTCGCCGCCTACAATCATCTGCTGGGAAAGCACTGGGAGCTCATGGAGCAGCTTGCTGCCAAGGAGGAGGAGCTCCGCGTCGCCGCAAGTATTCTTGTGCTCTTTTCTAGTGGGGGCGCGCTAGCGCACCCACTGGGTGTAGCCCCCGAGATTCGGGCCAACTGTGTAATAGTTGGGCCAAATCTTAAGTCTTGCTTTTTTCTTCTGCTGAGTCCTTCTTTTTCGCAGCCGAGGTGCTGTCCTGGCGGACTCGTCTGCTCCGGGCCGATCATCACTACGACCGGCTTGTTGCCGATGCCGGCCGTCTAGGCGTCGAGGCGGCACAGGCGAGGGCGGAGGCGGCCGCGGCTTGGCGGTCTCTCGACGAGGCCAACCGGCTGCATGAGCAGCTGGCGGGTCACAAGAGCCGCCTCAAGGCTGAGGTGGAGCTCCTTAAGGCGGAAGCTGCCAAGGTGGCAGAGGCGCAGCAGGCCCTGGTGGAGGCGGACCAGCAGCGCGGCCAGCTGGCCGACGAGAAGGGCCGGCTCCAGGCCGAGGTGGATCGCCTGTGGGGGCAGGTCACCACGGCTGAGGGGGGCCGTCAGGACGAGGCCCGTCGCCGCAAGGCGGCTGAAGACAAGGACGCCGAGCTGAAGGCGGCCCTTGCCAAGGCGGCCGATCTGGAGAAGGCGCTCGAGGAGCATGACCGCGCCATCAAACGGGAGTGGCGTGGTATGTTGCTTGAGGCACAACACCTGGAAGAGTCCTTCTCCAGTAAGTGCTTTTTCTTGTCGTTTGCGGGTCGGGATCCGGCCTTTCTTCCTTGTTGTTCTTCTTCTAACTCGCTTCTTCCTTTGCGGCAGGGGCCTTCCCGGAGATGCAGCGGCTGGCAGAGGAAGCCGTCCGTTATCAGTGCGACCGACCGGCGTCGTTGGGTCCAGGACGGATCCGCGGGTGGCCTGGACCTTCCTAGAGATCATCGCCGGTGCTGAGGCCCGCCTGCAGGTCTTGGGAACGCAGGTGGGGCGGCTGTCCCAGGCCGGCACCGTAATGACGGCGGCCCTATGGCCGGACTCCGTCCAACCGAGCAGCTTCTCGTGCCTGGCGCGTTGGTTGGAGATGGGGCTGGACCGGCTTGGCGAGCGGCGCATCTCCACCGCTCGTGCCGGTGCTGAGATGGCGCTTCGGTTCACACTATCCTGGCATCCGGACCTGCAGCTGGACGCATTGATGGGCCAGCGGGCCAGTTCGGAGCAGCTCTTGCAGGAGCAAGCCGGTCGGATCGCCTTCCGGGCCAGCTACATCGCCGAGTTCGCCTTCCACGACGAGTTCCATCCGGAGTGGACGGAAGACGGCAGGGCCATGGATGGCGACGACTACGGCTTGCTCCTCCATGATCCGGAGGGGAGCTCGGAGGAGACGGGCGTCTACCGCGAGGCGGGTGCTGAGGAGGACACCGGCGCCTTGCTGGACCCGGAGGCCGCCAGGGGAGAGCCGTCGACATCGTGACGCGATGCTGGAGATGCCTGAGATACTTTGTGTAAAATCCGTTAAATAGCAGGTCCACCCACCCACTGGGGGTTTTAGGGTGTAATGAACTCGGGCCATGGGCCTTTTGTTAAATACTTGTGTAGATGTCGTGGGTGCTTTTTGCTTTTTGCCTTCCATTTTTTGGACCGATTTCATGCGCTTTCCTTTCTCAAACCTCCCCCCCCCCCGCGAGTCAGACGACTGAGGCTCCGGTCCATGACAAGGAGTTCAGTTCTTTGAGAGGAGCGCACATGACTTGGGTCCCTCGAAACGTTGAGCGCGAGCGGAACACCCACTGGGCCGGCTGGCGGCAATCTGGCGAAGCCGGTTGGCGAGCAGCCGGTCATGCGGCTGTTCATTTGATGAATGGTGGGCTGGGTTGATTGACCCGGCAGCCTTTGACTTAGTGTATGAAGCGTAAAGGAGCTTTGGCCCGTTGTCCTTACCAGCCGACAGCCAAAGCTGGATCTGTGGCTTTAGGGCGATGTGGGGGACCGCGGCATCCTAACTTTATGAGGAATCACCAAGTAAGGCGGCGGGGTGGCGACCGAGCCGGCCAACCCTCAAGCCCCCTGGTCAAGCGAGTCGGACCGGTGGCCGGGTTCAGTGGTATAGTGATGCAAGAAAATAGGGACACAATAAATTGGTCGACAAAAGACAGCCCCCGAGTCTCATTCGGGGACACCATAGTTTCATGCGTTTACAAAAGGCGATGATACATATGCTCGTGCGGCTAACTGTGAAACGGGCAAAGGTGTTCCGCGTTCCACGGCCTGGTTGTTTCTTCACCGGCGGTGTCCTTATTGCACTTCCTTGACTTGCATGCATCGCTGAGGTACTAGGGGTTGTGGTCGCGCAAGGCCCTGCTCACGATGAATGGGCCCTCCCATGGAGGGGACAACTTGTGCTGGCCTGCCTGCTCCTAGACGAGTCGGAGGACAAGGTCGCCCTTGCGGAACACGAGGGGCTTGATCTTCTTGCTCTAGTAGTGCCTCAGGCCTTGCTGGTAGATGGCCGAGCGACTGAGCGCCAGGAGGCGTGCTTCTTCGAGCAGGTTGACGCCATCTTCGCGGGCTTCTCTGGCTTTATCTTCGGTGTACATCACGACACGAGGTGAGTCAAACTCGACGTCGGTCGGGATGACAGCTTCGGCTCCATAGACGAGGAAGAACGGGGTGAACTCGGTCGACCGATTTGGCGTGGTGCGTAGACTCCAGAGAACGGCTGGCAACTCGTCAAGCCAGCTGCCGGGTGAGCGTATGAGTGGCTCGACGAGTCACGGATTGACGCCCGACAAGATGAGTCCATTGGCCCACTCGACCTGCCCGTTGGACTGCGGATGCACAACGGAGGCCAGGTCGAGGCGGATGCCGGAGACGGAGTAGTATTGCTCGAGCGCGCCCTTGGCGAAGTTGCACTACAAAAAAAAGACACATCCATGACATTTTGGGCCGAACGAATTTTTTTTCTGTCATACATATGACACTTCTATGACGATAATTGTGACAAAACCCGGTATCATCATAGATGTGGTGGGTTCCTACTTCCATGACAAAAAATCATGACAGAAAATGGGCTTTTCGTCCTGGGCGGGCCGGAGACGCAGCTGCATGACATTCTTTGGGCCGTCCATGACGGAAAAAACCGTGGTAGAAGCGAGGGGGAGGAAAATTTTGAGGAGTTCCCGGTTACAGTGGGAGGTCGGGGGCCGAGCGATGCGCGTTTCTCTCAGACATGTACACGCGTGTGTGCGAGGCATTGGCTCTAACTGAACCCGAGCGAGGCGTTGGGCTCTAACTGAATCCGAGTGATTGCACTGCAGGCTACGCGTTACTGAACCCGAGCGATCGATTGATGGCTGTTAACTGAATCCGATCGAGCGATTCTTCGCCATCGCTGCTAATCGAATCGATCGATGCTGCCTCGATGAACAAAGTGAGCGCTATGGGGGGTGGATGAACAGTGAGCAGTGGCGTTGCCTCTGGATGAACAGGACCCCGTGGTGTGGTGGAGGGCTGTCCGTGGAGTGGTGGTTGAACAGGACCCCGTGGTGTGGAGGGCTGGATGAATAGTAGACGGTGGAGGGGTGGTTGAACAAGAGCGTGGAGAAGCGCAGTGGAGGCCGGATGAACAGAGCCCGTGGAGGATGGAGGAGGTCGATGGTGGAGATGAACAGATCCCGTGGATTCCGCTTTGCGGTACGCCACACCCTCCCGGCGAGCAGGACCCCTTTTCGACCAGAAGCGCCCAACACAAGTCCGCTTGGTCCGCTTTGCGACGCCACACCACTCCACCCCGCTTTCATCCGCTTCTCTGCTTTTGCGGTACGCCACACCCTCCCGATCAACAGACCCCGCTTCGACCGTAGAAGGTCTGCTTCCTCCGCTTTGTCAGACGCCACACCCTCCCGATCAACAGACCCTGCTCAATGTAGGAGGTCCGCTTCCTCCATTGTGCGGCACGCCAGCCTCGCTTCCATCGCTGTTCCGCCCAAGCCCGCCTGATGAACACGACCACGCATTCCGCTCGACCGAGCCGGTTGGCTCCACGCTGCCTGCTGCCTCCCGGCGAACACGCCGCATTCCGCTGCCTCCCCATGAACACGATGCACTCCGTTGCTTCCCCATGAACACGACGAACATCAAGCTCGCTTCGACCCAGCCATGTACACGAGCCCCGCCGCACATATGCGCCGAGTAGGCCTTCGAGACCCCACCCGTATGTACACATCCGCTGCCAGATTTTCTTTCTTGCACCTCGCGGCCAGACGCGTGCGTGTACATGCTACGTCGCGCGCTTCTACTACGACACGCACGCCTCTACAACGACCAGTATGTACGCATACGTTCGCGACCAGAATGACAACGCTTCGTGCGCTTGAGCAGGTGGGTCCCGACCGCAAGCACTTCCTTGCTTGCGAAGATGTAGTTGGTGGGTCTCAGCAATGTGGGGCGAATCGCTTTTGCCTTGGACGCACTTCCTTGCGTGCGAAGATGTAGCCGTGGGTCCCAGCAATGTGGGCGAATCATTTTTTGCCCGACGCACTTCCTTGCGTGCGAAGATGTAGCTGGTGGGTCCCAGCAATGTGGGGTGAATCGCTTTTGTTTTTTTTTGCCGGACGCACTTCCTTGCGTGCAAAGGTGTAGGCTTTGGTCCCAGCATCGTGGCGTAGTCGTTTTTACCCGGACGCACTTCCTTATGCGTGCGATGGTGTAGCAGTGGGTTCCAGCGAATGGGGAATCGTTTTTTTCCGGACGCATTTCCTTGCGTGCGAAGATGTAGCTGGTGGGTCCTAGCAGTCAGGGGGCCGAATCATTTTTTTCCGGACGCACTTCCTTGTGTGCGAAGATGTAGCTCGTGGGTCCCAGCAGTCAGGGGGCGAGTCATTTTTTTCATGAAATACGGTGGCCCGTTCGGTGGGTCCCCGCTTTCAGTGGAGGAATAATTATTTTGTGCGTAATAAGGAGGCACTTCCTTGCGGCTGTCGTGGACCTAGCTATCAGCCTCTCCACGTACAGTCCACGTCCGATGGAAGTCGTTCCTTGACCACGTTGACCACGCCGCGCCGAGAGCACCACGGCAGTGGACGGCGGCGAGGCCTAGGAAGGGGACGACGCGGAGCCGGGGAAAACGCGGCAGTGAATGCACATGCGGAGAGGAGTACGAGGGTTCACTGGTTCGGCAGCTGCCGCCGCATGAAATAACAGGGTGGGTGAGTGGAGGGATGGCCTCGCCAGCGGGGGAGTATTAGGGGCGGTGAGGCCTCAGCAGCACACAACCGCCACGAGAGGCAGGAAGCAAAGGGCACGACCGGCGCGCTGCTTTGTGCGGCTGGAGCAAGAAGACCAGAGGTTGAAGAAGCACGACGGCCGTTGGATGGACATCGTACGGTCACTGCAGCTAGAATCATTTATATTGACTAAGTTTACAAATCCCTTGGTACGTCAACTTAGTAGGCCCACATGCCAGCTTCCAAAATGGTGCGCCCCAGATGTCAGGGGGAGGAATCATTTTTTGGGCGGGTGAAGCTAGAATATCCGAGATTGAAGAAGAAGCACGGCATCCGTTGGATGGACATCCAACGGCCACTTCTGCTAGAACCGTGTGTTGACTATAAGTTGACAAAGCCTTGCATATGCGTCAACTCTGTTTTTTTAGGGGATGCGTACCTTAGTAAGGCCAGAAGTGTGTGGCAGAGAACTTATAGCCCATTTGAGATTTGTAAGAATGTGTAGCCCATTTTTGAATTCCAATGGAATTTACTACCTCCCATTTAAACATGGCCTAGAAGATATGAGCAAAACAAGTTAAACATGGCATTGATGCAAAATGCACCCAAACATCAAGCAAACACACCAAAACAAGGATGCAACATGATAATATGAAACTACATGCAAAATCAAGCAAGTTTCATATAGAGCACACTCAAAACGGAGCAATGGTTCAACACATACACTCTATACAAGTCATAACAACAATCTGCCCATAACAGCAACTAGGCATCTTACAAGCATCAAAACAACATGCTACAGCACCCCAACATAAGAACAAAAGGCAAGAGCATGAAGTACAGGTGAAGCATAACAAAACATGAACACTGAGCTAACTCCAGAAATCACTAGAACATGCTCAAAAGGTCATGGGAAGATTGCAAATAATAACAGTTTAAGACTTATCAGGAAATAACATCAGGTTGCAATGTTTAGAGCAAGCAAACAACATGTTACAGGAACTTATCATGGCAAACAAAGGCATGTCATGAATCTACTAAAAGCATAGATCAAAAGTTCCTTACTGACCATGAGCCAAAAAGGATCAGAAGATATGATGGCACCCATGTAAACATGGCAAGTTATATTATAGATTCATACATGGCAGGAACAACAATAAGTAAGCATGTTGGTGAGCTTGAACCACTCACTACAGAGCAATACATGACATGGCAAGGCCACCAACAGTAAGAAGACATGTTTGTGAATTTAAGCATGGCAAGAGCAAGGTCATAGGGTGCATGGAACACTAGCAAAACACATGGGAACTAGTGAACTTAATGTTAACAGGCGATTAGCAACATTATCAAGCAACTTTGGAGCAAGATATGATCAATCTACGACAAGCTATAATTGCAACCAGGGGCATGGATGGATAGGGCATAACATGTAGATCAAAACATGTTTATAGAACATCTCCAGATTATGCATAGAATGATTAGTAGCAACATGTTTATATAGCATCACGAAATAACAGATTCAGCCTAGCAAAACAACAACAGCAAGTACACTACTTAACAAGCTCGATTCACTGACCACAAGTCATTGCATGACAAGATAAGCATAGCATCATCAAGAAGACATGTTTGTGAAACAACCCAAGGCAAGAACAAGTCCGTAGCATGCAAGGATCAACTATAGCAAGCTTGGCCATATTGAATAAGAAGTAAACAATCTGCCAGGAAACATTTTGAAGCAAAAGTGGAGCACCAAAATGACATGCTAGACTACTCCATAATTGCAAACAAGGGCATGCATGGATAGAAAATAACCATATGTTCAAAACACCCTTACTGAAGTATCTCAAAATAAGCATGGATATCTCTGTAGCATCAAGTTTATATGGCATCAAAATAATAGCAGAACAGGGAGTAAAATCAGCAATATCATGAAGCCTAGTTTGCATGCTTGTGCTAGTCACCACATTGATCACAAAAATACATGGCATACACCCCTGGAAAGATGGCATGGCATAGATCAAAACACATGTAGACATCAACCTCATAGGATGCACACATCAATCATGGCAAAATGAAAATGAGCAAGTTATAACAGCCAAAGAGATTAACATCAACATGCACTCTTCCAACAGCATTTCGGGCATCAAGATGACCTCAAATGAAAATGATGCAATGGAATGAAATGAAGTACTCTCCGAGGCGAACAATTTGACATATTACACACACGAAACGGAGCTACGGATGCAGAGTTACGATGCGATGAACATGGCATGATTATGCAAAATATCAGGGACTTGGACGAATTTCGGGGTCAACCTCTTTTTCGGATCTGGATCCGGACGCGCGGCTACCGAGGTTGACCGGAGCAACCTCGCCAGAGAAGGGCGGCGCGGCGGCCGGAGAGAGCTGTGGACGGCCGGAGGAAGAGCCGCGGCGGCGCTGGGAGGCGGGCGGCAGGGCGGCGGCGGGCGCGGCCCGCGCCGGGTGGAGGCGGCGGCGGCGGCCGGGCGGATACGGCGCGCTGGGGCGGAAGGCGGCGAGGGAGCCCGACGGCGAAGCGGCGCCGCGCGCACGCGGCGGGCGGCGCGGCGAGATGGGCCGGAGGGCCCGATCCGGGATCTCCGGCGCGGCGGCGGACGGCGCGGGTCGCCACGTGGCGTGACGGGATTCGCCGGGCGCAGCGGCGGCGGACATGTCCGGCGCGGGGATTTTTGTCCGGCGGCGCGAGGTAGGGGAAGGCTAGGGTTTAGACCGAGAATTTCGGGGAGGCACACATATTTATAGGTAGAGGTAGCTAGGAGTGTCCAAATGAGGAGCAGTTTTCGCCCACACGATCGTGATCGAACGACCGAGAGCATGGAGGGGAGTTTGCTGGGTTTTGGGCCACTTTGGAGGGGGTGTTGGGCTGCACACAAAAGAGGCCTTTACGGTTACCCGGTTAACCGTTGGAGTATCAAACGACCTCCAAATGGCACGAAACTTGACACACGGTCTACCGGTGCTATACCAAGGCCGCTTGGCAAGACTTGGTCCATTCCGAGAAAGTTTAACACCCGCACAAGAGAAGAGGCAAAAAGGGGACGCCGAGGAACATAGGAGTGCCGGATTGCAAAATGGACAACGGGGATAATGCTCGGATGCAAGAGACGAACACGTATGCAAAATGAGATGCACATGATGACATGGAAATTTGCAACACGCAAGCAAATGACATGGCAACGGCGGCGAATAATTGGCAGACACCTGGCGCATCGGATCCGGGGCATTACAACACTCCTCCACTAACAAGAGATCTCGTCCCGAGATCTTAGGACCGAGACGGAAGAGAAAAGGGATGAGGTGAAACAAGAACTCAAGAGAAGAAGCAAAGAATCGAGAGCACTCGAGAAGAAGAGAGGAACGACGAGAATGAAGAGAATCGCAAACTCACGGAATCAGATAGACTATGAAATCACTCGTTCTAACTGGAGTGGTTAGAATGAGAAAATAAACGGATAAGACTGAAAGGATTTAGGCAGCACTTCGGCTGAAAATGGAAGGATTAGAACACGAGCTTGAGAGGATGGAATGATACTTGATGAAGACATGACACCAAACCTCCGGAAAGGATTGAAATAGTGGAATGAAGAGAACAGATAAGAAAATGACAACTTGTGCCACAAATGAAATAGAGAGCATCCTTAGAAGGAGGAATTGAACGGAGTTGTTGAGAAAAATCCACAACGAAAAGAATAAGCTTGTTGTGGACTTATGAAAAACATCTCAAAATTACGAGGTGATCTCCGACCACAAGCGGAAAAGATTGAATGGCTGAGAAGAACGAAGAAATGCAAAACTCCACTTCAAAAGAATACAGAGAATTAATTGCACTTCGAGACACGAAGAAAAGATACTTGAATTCCTTGAACAAGAACCTTGATGAACTCTTGAAAGAATGAATTAAATCATGAAGAACCACCATGAAGAACTCCGGTAACAAAAGGATGATGAGGTAGAATGAAGGATGAAAGAATAGATGAGCGTTGCGATGATTTAGATGGAGGTTCCAACAAAATTGTCTGCGAAATTGAACTCCGGAAAGGAAAAGATGAAAACACTTGGAACTAGAATTTATTCATCAAGAACAAACTCCGAAGGAAAGGATTACTCACTTTGATGAAATAAGAATAAGATTTATTGTATGTTTATCCTTCATCAAATTAAATTGATGACAAGCAATGGATTTTGCATACTACTTATTCTTCTTGAAAATGATTAAGGGGAAATATGGCACAAAACTTGAGAAAGTCTTCATGAATCACCGGTAGGATTGAAAGAACGAATGAATTAAAATGATAATCAAGGAAAAAGAATCTTGAATGAACCACCGTAAGAATTCGGAAATGACTGTCGAAAGAGAATGAATCACCGGGAAGAATACTGAGATGAATGAAGGGGCACGGATATAGAATAATTGGAGAATGAATTTGAAAACTTAGAACGAAGAAATCTTCCGAAAAGATGGCCTCCGGAATAATTAGAAGAGTCAGGTAAGATCCTGGGAAAAGACCTGTGGGTTAGGGCCCACTAAAGGAAAACACCGTTGGGAAGGATTGTTGAAAAGATAAATGATGCACCGGAACAATTGAAATATTTGAATGAGGTGAAAACCTCGAATTAATTGAAACACAGACAAATCTCCTGATATGTCTTGAACACTCCGGAAGGATAAACTGGCGAGAGGCGAACGAGCAAGGAGAACACTTGAGCTGAGGGAAAAGACACAAACGACACCGAAAAAACTTGATTTGAGTGCAACGGAAAAAGAAAGGATGAAGAATGACAAACGAGACGATAATTCACCGATTGAAATAAATGAGGGAAGACTGAAGAGGCTCCGTACGAATGAAATAGATAGTCGAGAGACTCTCAGGCTCCGGGAAGAAAAAGGGTGGGAGGGAGGGAAAAACAAAGGCAGCTTGGAAGGGGAACCGACGAATATCTTGAAGAGAAAACACCGGTTAAAATCATTGAGGAAAGAAATCAAAGACTTCGCACGAGTAGGATGGATACTCGATTACGGACTCCGGATTCGAGAAGAAGAAGGGAGGGCGGGTGGGAAAAGAAAGACAACTTCGGATGGGGAAAAACAACAATGTCGGAGGGAGAACTGAGGATTGATCTCGCGAAAGACAAAGAGGTTCGAGTTGACTTGACGAGAGATGCACCGGATGAAAAGAGCTAAGGAACAACGATCGGAAAACCAACTGCGTGAACCAAAAGAAAATTTGAAGGGGAAGAGGATTAATTCAAAACATCTACGTCAAGATTTCTCACCAGAGCGACGAAGGGACTGAGGAGTAAAAGAATTCCTACTCTCCGATATAGCTAGACTCAGAAAATAGTTTTCTTCTAGACTCAACAACGGCCAAACTACACGATCAATCAAGGGGGCTCCAAGGGTCGGTCGAGGCTCGATACTAACTTGAACACGCCTAATATGCGACCCTATCCAAAAGGAACTCGAAGGTCCCACCAAGGATAGACCCGCATATTGAAACGCTTTTGCAAGGTGGATATCATTACATCAACCTTACATAATAGATGGGGATACATACAAAAGGCATACAATGCCACATGAATACAACAATACATCATATACAAGATCAACATCCGACTATGGATGAAACATAAACAGAAACTCAAACAATATCCACCCTGCTAGCCCAGGCTGCCGACCTGGAACCTATCCCCTGATCGAAGAAGCAGAAGAAGAAACTCCAAAACAAGCAAGCATCGCTCTCGCATCATGAACATCGCATAACCTGTACCTGCAACTGTTGTTGTAGTAATCTGTGAGCCACGAGGACTCAGCAATCCCATTACCATGGGTATCAAGACTAGCAAAGCTTAATGGGTAAGGAAGGGGTAAAGTGGTGAGGTTGCAGCAGCGACTAAGCATGATATGGTGGCTAACATACGCAAGTGAGAGCGAGAAGAGAAACAAGCGGAACGGTCGTCAACTAGCAATGATCAAGAGGTGATCCTGAACAACTACTTACGTCAATCATAACCCAGAAACCGTGTTCACTTCCCGGACTCCGCCGAGAAGAGACCATCACGGCTACACACGCGGTTGATGCATTTTAATTCGGATCTGGTGTCAAGTTATCTACAACCGGACATTAACAAATTCCCATCTGCCACATAACCGCGGCACGGCTCTCGAAATTTTATACCTGCAGGGTGTCCCAACTTAGCCCATGACAATCTCTCGCGCCAACGAAGAATAGACCTTCTCCGGGAAGACCCGATCGACTCGGAATCCCGTTTACAAGACATTTCGACAATGGTAAAACAAGACCAGCAAAAGCCGCCGGATGTGCCGACAAATCCTGATAGGAGCTGCACATATCTCGCTCTCGGCACACCGGATTGTCCAAACTTCCGTAGGCGAGCCCAGAGTTGCCTCCGTACCCACCGGCGGTGACAGCTTGGGACCAACACTCACAACGAGCACCGCCCGGGGAGGGGTAATAAAGATGACCCTCGGGCTCGAAACCCAAGGGAAAAAGGGCTAGGTGAGGCAAATGGTAAAACCAAGGTTGGGCCTTGCTGGACAAGTTTTATTCAAAGCGAACTGTCAGGGGGGTCCCATAAATCACCCGACCGCGTTAGGAACGCAAAATCCGGGAACATAACACCGTATGACGTAAACTAGGGCGGCAAGAGGGAACAAAACACCAGGCATAAGGCCGAGCCTTCCACCCTTTACCAAATATATAGATGCATTAATAATATAAGAGATATTGTGATATCCCAACGTAACCCTGTCCACCATGGAGCAATCTTCAACTTCACCAGCAACTAGCAACGCTATAAGAGGGGCTGAGCAAAGCGGTAACATGGCCAAACAACGGTTTGCTAGGAATGGTGTCAAAGGTTAGAGGTTCATGGCAATTTGGGAGGCTTGAAGAGCACATGATAGGCAACGCAGCATAGCGATAGAACGAAGCAACTAGCATAGCAATGATACTAATGAGATCCAGGGTAGCGGTCATCTTGCCTGAAATCCCGCAAGGAAGAAGAACGAGTCCATGAAGAAGACGAACGGATTAAGCTGAACCAACCGTAGACAAACGAATCCTCACGATCGCAACGAAACAGGAACTAACAAGAAGAAGCACACAACATAGGTAAACACACCACACATGAGCAAGACATGATGCACAACGAGCAAGATGCACGACAAGGCTACATGTTGCTACTCACGGCAAGAGATGATGCAAACAAGAAAAACACATCAAGGCAAGTTTAAATGAGGCCGGGAACAACATATAACAATTTCGGTAAGTCCTCATATGCAAATTTCGAAATTGGTCCAGAACTGAATAAACCTTAAGTTTAAGTTGTTAAACAGCAAGTTAAGATGCACCAAAGATGATCTACACGAAATTCTAGTCAAGTTACATATAAAGTTCATTAGATTTGGAGCTACGGCCTAGAAGATATGAGCAAAACAAGTTAAACATGGCATTGATGCAAAATGCACCCAAACATCAAGCAAACACACCAAAACAAGGATGCAACATGATAATATGAAACTACATGCAAAATCAAGCAAGTTTCATATAGAGCACACTCAAAACGGAGCAACGGTTCAACACATACACTCTATACAAGTCAGAACAACAATCTGCCCATAACAGCAACTAGGCATCTTACAAGCATCAAAACAACATGCTACAGCACCCCAACATAAGAACAAAAGGCAAGAGCATGAAGTACAGGTGAAGCATAACAAAGCATGAACACTGAGCTAACTCCAGAAATCACTAGAACATGCTCAAAAGGTCATGGGAAGATTGCAAATAATAACAGTTTCAGACTTATCAGGAAATAACATCAGGTTGCAATGTTTAGAGCAAGCAAACAACATGTTACAGGAACTTATCATGGCAAACAAAGGCATGGCATGAATCTACTAAAAGCATAGATCAAAAGTTCCTTACTGACCATGAGCCAAAAAGGATCAGAAGATATGATGGCACCCATGTAAACATGGCAAGTTATATTACAGATTCATACATGGCAGGAACAACAATAAGTAAGCATGTTGGTGAGCTTGAACCACTTACTACAGAGCAATACATGGCATGGCAAGGCAACCAACAGTAAGAAGATATGTTTGTGAATTTAAGCATGGCAAGAGCAAGGTCATAGGGTGCATGGAACACTAGCAAAACACATGGGAACTAGTGAACTTAATGTTAACAGGCGATTAGCAACATTATCAAGCAACTTTGGAGCAAGATATGATCAATCTACAGCAAGCTATAATTGCAACCAGGGGCATGGATGTTTAGGGCATAACATGTAGATCAAAACATGTTTATAGAACATCTCCAGATTATGCATAGAATTATTAGTAGCAACATGTTTATATAGCATCACGAAATAACAGATTCAGCCTAGCAAAACAGCAACAGCAAGTACACTACTTAACAAGCTCGATTCACTCACCACAAGTCATTTCATGACAAGATAAGTATAGCATCATCAAGAAGACATGTTTGTGAAACAAACCAAGGCAAGAACAAGTCCATAGCATGCAAGGATCAACTATAGCAAGCTTGGCCATATTGAATAACAAGTAAACAATCTGCCAGGAAACATTTTGAAGCAAAAGTGGAGCACCAAAATGACATGCTAGACTACTCCATAATTGCAAACAAGGGCATGAATGGATAGAAAATAACCATATGTTCAAAACACCCTTACTGAAGTATCTCAAAATAAGCATGGATATTTCTGTAGCATCAAGTTTATATGGCATCAAAATAATAGCAGAACAGGGACTAAAATCAGCAATATCACGAAGCCTAGTTTGCATGCTTGTGCTAGTCACCACATTGATCACAAAAATACATGGCATACACCCCTGGAAAGATGTCATGGCATAGATCAAAACACATGTAGACATCAACCTCATAGGATGCACACATCAATCATGGCAAAAATGACAAATGAGCAAGTTATAACAGTTTCAGCAGATTAACATCAACATGCACTCTTCCAACAGCATTTCGGGCATCAAGATGACCTCAAATGAAAACGATGCAATGGAATGAAATGAAGTACTCGTGGAGACGAACAATTTGACATATTACACGCACGAAACGGAGCTACGGATGCAGAGTAACGGTGCGATGAACATGGCATGATTATGCAAAATACCAGGGACTTGGACGAATTTCGGGGTCAACCTCTTTTTCGGATCTGGATCCGAACGCGCGGCTAGGTTGATCGGAGCAACCTCGCCGGAGAAGGGCGGCGCGGCGGCCGGAGAGAGCCAGGGACGGCCGAGGGAGGCGCTGGTGGCGGCGCTAAGTCGGGCGCGCCGAGGCGGCGATCATGGGAGCAAGGGCGGAGCCAGCGGCAGGGGCGGGCGGCGCGCGGGGGCGGAAGGCGGCGAGGGAGCCCGACGGCTAGCGGCGAGGCGGCGGCGCAAGGCGCCGGCGGCATGCGGGCGTGGCGGCGCGACGAGATGGGCAGGAGGGCCCGATCCGAGCTCTCGGGCCGCCCAAGCGGGACGGCGCTGGTGGCTACGTGGCGCGACGGGATTCGCCAGGCGCGGCGGCGGCGGACATGTCCGGCGCGGGGATTTTTGTCCGGCGGCGCGAGGTAGGGGAAGGCTAGGGTTTAGTCCGAGAATTTTGGGGAGGCACACATATTTATAGGTAGAGGGAGCTAGGAGTGTCCAAATGAGGAGCAGTTTTCGCCCACACGATCGTGATCGAACGACCGAGAGCATGGAGGGGAGTTTGCTGGGTTTGGGGCCACTTTGGAGGGGGTGTTGGGCTGCACACAAAAGAGGCCTTTACGTTTACCCGGTTAACCGTTGGAGTATCAAACGACCTCCAAATGGTACGAAACTTGACAGGCGGTCTACCGGTGCTATACCAAGGCCGCTTGGCAAGACTCGGTCCATTCCGAGAAAGTTTAACACCCGCACAAGAGAAGAGGTAAAAAGGGGACGCCGGGGAACATAGGAGTGCCGGATTGCAAAACAGACAACGGGGAAAATGCTCGGATGCAAGATACGAACACATATGCAAAATGAGATGCACATGATGACATGGAAATTTGCAACACGCAAGCAAATGACATGGCAACGACGGCGAATAACTGGCAGACACCTGGCGCATCGGATCCGGGGCGTTACAATATCGGGGCCACTATCAATAGTATCTATCTACTATCTGGTTAATCTCCGGTGTCTACTATGAGTTTCATGTTGGGTGGGAAACAAACAGTAAAGAAGCCATTATCTGTATTTTTTAACTGAAGCCATTATCTGCCTGCTATTATTGGTTTTGGGTCTATCCATAGGTTGCTACCATCACTCTGGATTTCTACATGCACCCCTTACATAATCTCACTATGTTTTATTCCTATGCATGACAGTTATTGTAAAAAATGGAACTGAACATGTAGAGCAAAAGAGACGAGCCTTGCGTGGCAATAAAATTTCATGCAGACGTCGCTCCATGGTAGGCGCAAAGTCAGCCCCCCTCCACGCATTTCGAATTGTAATCGAGAGGAAGATATCAGTTCTGAGGGGGATTTAGAAGGAGAAGACAACTCCTATTTACCCCCTGAGGTCTTCGCTCTAACTTGGCATGCTGATGTTGGTTATATCATGCATATGGTGTCTTGCATTGCTTACTTTATACATCAAATATGTCATCTTCTTAGTTTAGACATCCTTTGTGTGAATGCCATATGTTTAGTTTATTCATCGTGTATGTGAATTATGCAACGCCATCTTGTTTAGCCAGGCATCATATATGTGAATTTTGCAATACCATCCTGCTTAGTCAGTCATCTTATATGTAAATTATATCAGTCCATCCTTTTTTTTGCGTTACATATTACATTTGTCAACAATGTTAGTACATTCAACTGCTCTTCGTGTGCATCAGCCATTTGACACGGTGATGGCAAATTCTGGAGTGAAAACAAGGTCTTCAGAGCAGACTATGCTATCTGACGAAGCGCATATCTCGCTGGTTACGGATAGCTCCTCAGAGGAGGATTCAGAGACAGATGACCAGTCCTATTCCCCCCTCGAGGTGTATGATCTAACTTGGCAGGGTTATGTTGCTTATCGTGCGTATGGTGTCTCGCATTGCTATGTCATTTGATTAGTTTAGACATGCTTTGTGTGAATGCCACCTCTTTAGTGTCTAATTACCATATATGTGAATTATGCATTGCCATCTTGTTGCAAGACATTATATATGTGAATTATACAATGCTATCTTGTTGCAAAGGCATTATATATGTGAATTATGCAATGCCATGCTGTTTAGCCAATCATCATGTATGTGAATTATATCATGCTATCATTTTTTTGTATTACGTGTTCCATTTGTCGACAACGTTTGTATATTCAACTACTCTTCCTGTGCATCAGCTATTTAAAGCGGTGACGGAAGTATCAGGAGTGAAAACAAGGTATTCAGAGCAGACAATGCTAACTGCTGAAGCAGACATCTTGCTGGTTACAGAGAGCTCCTCAGAGGAGGATTCAGAGACTGATGACGAGTCCTATTTCCCCCTTGAGGTCTATTCTCAAACTTGGCAGGGTTATATTACCCATGTCATGCATGTTGTCTTGCATTGCTTAGTTTTTACATCATATATGGATTGCCATCTGCTTACTTGCTTACTATATAAATCATATATTTGAATTATATCATGCCATCATGTTTACATAGTACATACACATCATCTATCTGAATTATGGCATGGCAACCCATTCAATAAAGACATCATATAGTTATATCATCTCATCCTGTTTAGTGTTTATATTCATCATATTTTGAATTATGGCATTCTATCCGTGAATGTATGTGAATTATGGCATGCCAACCTATTTAATAAACACACTATATAGTTATGTCATGTCATCCTGTTTACATAGTCCCATATTTTGAACTATGTCTTTCCATCTTTTTTAGTTAGCCATCATAATGTGAAATTGTGTCATGCTATCCTGTTTAGTTAGACATCGTATATGTGAAATTGTGTCACGCTATCCTGTTTGGTTAGACAA
Source organism: Aegilops speltoides (assembly GCA_021437245.1). Classification (NCBI taxonomy): domain Eukaryota; kingdom Viridiplantae; phylum Streptophyta; class Magnoliopsida; order Poales; family Poaceae; genus Aegilops; species Aegilops speltoides. Next base: position 551,120,018 of record CM038147.1, on the reverse strand, counting down.
CATAAATATGAATTATTTCATGCCCTCTTTTATTCCCCACTATCCATTGCACCTGTCTATCATACAATGTCTATACTTTCAACTAGTAGTGTGACTCGCGCATTTGCGCGGCTAGATTTACAATATTTAGTTGCTATCAGATTGAATAAACCATGCTCATTATACTTATACTACATTTGGATGTATCTACCTTTTCACTTATAACTTGTGTTAACCAAATTTCTTTCCTATAATGAATCTCAACATTTGTACCTCGTACTCCCATCACATCCTACATATCCCTTGTACTACCCACCTTCTTTGTGCTTGTATTACGTTGAAGGCATCCACAAATTTGTACATGGCGTGCCTTCAAATACTTCATTGGTAGTTGACCTTACTCTCATTTTCTATGTTCATTAGCCATTGATTTAAATCTAATTTGTGTAGTTACTCTCTCTCTCTCCCCTCCCTCCCTCCCTCCCTCCCGCTCTCTCTCTCTCTCTCTCTCTCCCTCCCTCTCTCTCTCTCTCTCTCTCTCTTGCCATGTCTTGCATTCATGTATATCTCTTCATCATAAGGAAAATGGGTAGTAAGTACCTTTGATGATTTGTTTCATGAATTATTATTATTTTACCATGATTTTTTCATGAAGTTTTTGTTCGAACACTATCCCTCACTCATCGTCTCTTAGTGAATATAATCACTCTACCACTATTATCATAGCTTGCCCTCTCTTACTGCTTCTCTCTATTGTTGTAACTTAAAATTCCTGTTTCAACTTAAGCAACCCTTTTTTGAAGCACTGACCGTAAAACAATTTTTCTACGGTATTTTTGGCATAACTGAAGCAACCTCTAATTTTTGGTTCAACCGAAACAACACTTTTTTGAAGCACTGACTGTAGAACAATTTTTTTACTGTATTTCTAGCATAACTGAAGCAACTTAATATGTACTGGACATGGCATGTCACCTCCATGTCTATTGTCATGGTAACAACATCGTTGCTCTTCCCATCAGATGTGTTGCTTACACACGTTACACAATGACACTAGGATGCTCTCTTAATATTTTTCTCTTCCATGTCTTCATGAGCCCAACATGATTTTCATACATCCAAGTATTTTCGAAACATTTAAGATTGTCATACATCAGTGACGACCCTCAATTCAAGGATGCCAGAACTCATCTTCGTCCAACTAATGTAAACTTAATTTCCTATAGCGATGAATTCATGCATGTTTATCTATTTGTTGGCCAAGAATTCATGCATGTTTATACTGCTACAAATGTTGGTTGAGAATAGTCATTAATTAGTACGGACTGATATCTTACAATTTTTTAAAGATATATTCGACATGTTGTTCTAGAAGTAATTTACATGCAAATAAGAAAATAATTTTTTGTATTATATTGTCGATATTTACCGTACATATACATTTTACATTTTAATTATATATAGCTTACCCATCTAATTTCTGATTTAGCTTACCAGCAAAGTAATTGCATTTTTACGTTGTAAAAAAATTGCGTGGTTGTAATAATACTATAGAAATCTAATCATACTATCATGCTTTTACGTTTGGTAGGACCACAAAAATCAGACGCATTTGCCTATAAAAATCAGAAATGTGTATTTTCCTCTCGAGTTAGACTTAGATTTGGACACTAAGGACACTCAAGTTCGACTAATGATTTTTACATCGTCAATACCTGGGAACTTCTTCGCAAAAAAAGAAGAAGAAAATAATAATTCCTGGGACTTTTCTTTTGCGGCTAATTCCTGGGAAGTTGAATAGGGACTCGGTCTCCTTTTTTTGTGCATGAGGACCCGGTCTCCTTTGTTTTGCATGAGGACTCGGTCTCCTGCCCACGTATGCCAAGTATTTATGTGACATGGCCGTGTTTTTTTTTCTCTTCAGTGTGCACGTGTTCTAGTCTGTTATACGTCTCCTTGACCTATACTTTATTTTGCTTTGCACCTTTCCATCATAACACGGGTACATCAATTCTAAAAAAAAAATATGTACGTGACAACTTCCTATGTTCCAAAAAAGACATATATACAATATTTGTATGTAACGTTTAAATCTTTAATCTTAGCCCTTAATCTCTAAAATTAATGGTCAAGATAATTTAATCTGTGTGGACGAACGTAATGGCTTGTTTGACTCTTGTTTTAATTATATAATAGATATATTACTTTTCTTGTTTATCAGCCATTTCAATTGGAGAGCGTGATGGCAGTATCTAAGGGAGTAACAACACGTTCTTTAGAAAAGATAGTGCTACCAGTTGATGCAGATAGAACCATGATTGTACTTGCCCAAGGACCAGATCCACCACACATAACCCAGACTCTCACAGATTGTACCCCTACCCAGTTGGATAGAGAACCAGCTACACCCCTTCTAACCCCAAGCTCGGCAGATAGTAACCCAGCCCAGCTGACACAAGACCGCCTCCACCACAGAGCACCCAAACACGAGCAGTTAGTAAGGGAACTGCAGTGCCCAAAGCACGAGGACCACCACTCCGAATCCCAACTCAACGCTTAAAGGAGAAGAAGATTTGTTCTCAGGTCAGGTTATGTAGCTATGGTTCATACTCCTTTGCTGTTGCATTACTGTATTTTACTCATACCAACTATTTTCAAATTTGAAGGATGGAATTGAAACTCCAATGGCGCAACAGGTATGTTTTAAACCTGTTTCTTTAATTGGTTTGCTGTTGTAACCTGCTCTATGTTGATTTCAGTTTCAATTGAATAAACAGTTATGTTCTCATGTCATGCACATTACAAGTGTTGTTATTGCTCTATAGTTACCCACACTTATATTCTGTCTATTCTGCTTTGTCTTGAACAAATATTATTTGAAGTGTGTCTCTATGTTGATTTGGCAACAAAAACTAGAATGATATAGACCATAAAATGACCATGGTACATAGATATATGTTTGTTTCATGCTGTTATCCTGTCCACTTTACTACTGAACTCATTTACCAAAATGAGTTTCATATACAACATGGTAAACATGTGATGTGGCTGCTTGTTTCTCTTTTAGAATGCGGACAAAATATTAGAGAACAGTACTGCGTTAGCCAATGGTAAATGAAGTAATGCAGATAAGGTTCAAGATAGTGAGACATCCCTGTTGGTCTCCAAGAAAGCTGATAAAAACTATCTTGACGACAGTTAGGGAACCCAAAAGTCCTGTCTTGATGTAGTGTTCGAGTTATCGCCACTCTCTGCCGCACAAGCTCTTCAACTCGCCGCTGAATCAGCTCATCTTCTTGGGTCTCAACGCAAGTTGAAAGACATCGATCGATGTGTTGCGACAGAAGCTAAAGGACCGAGGAAGTCCTTGCGAATTCAGATGCATATTTTTCGTGCAACAACAAGTTACTGGAGGATTTAAGCGCCAAACAAGAGAAAGTTAATAAGCTTTCTAAGCATCTTGCCACATTATGGGTACCTGTGATATTGTTTCTTGAGATCTTCTCAAGTGGTTTCATTCTGGATTTGTTTTGTTGCGGCGTTTATTTGTGCTGGTCGCCAACTTTGACAACCAAAGGTATATGATATGCTGCTTTGTTCCCTATATTTGCACTGGTGCCGAACTTTGATGCCCAGTGGATGTAATATGTGTAATAGCCGTGATAGCCTAGCGTTAGTTGCTTACTTATTTATTTCCTTGTTCTCTTGTTTATTTGTTTGCTTGTAGTCATTGCAGTTCTTTTTCCGCGGTTTGCTAGTGGCTGCAATAACCTATTTTTTAAAACTAGGCCACAATAACCATGGGGGCTAATATTTACTGTGGTGACATCGGGCCTCCCATCGTCAGAGAAACAGTGGGCCTTCTACGGGCCATAGAAACAATGGGCCTTCTACGGGTCGTAGAAACAATGGGCTTCTCATGGGTCAGATCATCAATGGGCCTTATACGGGTCAGATGATCGATTAATGAAACATGGACCAAACAGACCGCATTATGGCCGTAAATGGGCTAGAGTTAGAATCGTCCATTCATGGGCCGACCATAACGGGCCATCGTTAATAGGCCGTATTTGATGAGCTATGAAAACGGCCCAACGTATTAACGGACCACAAACGGGCCGACTGTAACCACAGGCTGAATTTGGCCCACAAGTAGAAAATGACAGTAACGGCCCGTAAGTAAACGAATGCTGGAAATGAGCCCAAGAATAAATGGGCTCTGAGAAGGCCGAAAGATAACATAGGCTGGAAACGGCCCAATGGAATAATGGGCCGTTAATGGGTATAAAGTGATACACTATTCATTACGGGCCAGTTTCACCACGGGCCGTTAATGGGTGTGAAGTGATACACTGTTCACTACGGGCCAGTTTCACCACGGGCCGTTAATAGGCCAAGAGTTACATAGGGCCTCGTACGGGCCGAAAGACGTCATGGGTCATACATGCGCCAGAAGTGAAAACGGGCTGGAATCATATTGGATGGCCCAGATGATGCTACTGGGCTTAATTCGGATAGGGTGTAACAGGCCTTGGGTTAGCGGGCTATAAATGGGCTATATGCGAACAGGCCGTTAACAGGCTTTCCATGGGCTGGCCCGCCACCTTTTTACCAAGTCAAACGGGCCGGCCTTTTCACAGGAATGGGCCTCTGTTGGGCCGTGCCACGTGTCGACGTATCATAGGCGCCTTACGTCCAATAAGTGGATGACATCTGTCCCAACGATGAGCAGACACGTGTTTCCTCCAGCCAATGATAATTTTACACGTGGAAAATCCCCATTGGTCGGGGCTGTTAACGGGTTATCAGATCCAAAACCCGACACGATAGTTTAACGGCGTTCGCTACGGTGGATGCCACGTGTCGGTCACCCTTGACGAAAAGCACTTCGCGGACGCCGCAATTTATCGTCATGGAAGTGGACACTTCGTGATGATAATTTTGGTAATGTCATGGAACACTTCTACGACAACACGTATGACTATCTTGATTCTGTCATAAAATCGTCATGGATGTACATGCATGACAGAAAACGCGACCTACTGTGACAAACACGTATCATCACGGAAGTGTATTTTTTTGTAGTGTTGGTGTCGTTGTCGGTGATGATGCTATTCGGCATGCCGTAGCGCACCGCTATGTCATTGATGAACCGGACGGCTGTTGGCCCGTCCAGTTTATTGATTGGTCTTGCCTCGATCCACTTGATGAATTTGTCCACTGCCACCAGCAAGTGCGTCATGCCGCCTCGAGCGGTTTTGAAGGGTTCCACCATGTCGAGTCCCCAGACCGCGAAGGGCCAGGCAATTGGTATGGTGCGGAGTGCTGACGCCGGCTGGTGGCTGTGTTTGCTGAAGCGCTAGCATCCCTCACACTTGAGGACGAGTGACTCGGCATCTTGGAGGGCCGTGGGCCAGTAGAAACCGTGGCGGAACGCCTTGGCCACCAGGGATCGTGATGCGGCGTGGTGCCCGCACTCGCCCTGATGTATGTCGAGGAGGATGTCGATGCCCCGTTCCTGCTCGACGCAGCGCTGGAACACGCCGGTGGAGCTGCGCTTCATGAGCTCGTTGTTGATGATGTTGTAGATGGACGCCCGACGCTGCACTTGCCGAGCTTCGGTCTCGTCCATGGGGAGAACCCCGTTCTCCAAAAATTCTGATATTGGGATGGCCCAAGATGGAGCCGTAACCACGGCGAAGACGGCCACCAGGGTGGGTTCCGAGTCGGCAGCCCCTGAGCTGGGTTGAGCAGCCCCCGGTCAGGGATGGCGACGGCCGGGTCTGGGACGATGGTGGCCGGGTCGAGCTGAGCAGCCCCTGGGCCGGGTTCAGCAGCCCCCGGGCGGGGTTGAGGTGCGGCTGGGTCATCTGGAACGTGGATGGACTCGGAGTCCGGTGATCGCTTGACGGACGGCTTGCGCAGGTGCTCGAGGGAGACGCCGGACGGGATGGCTTGTCGTGACGAGGCGATCTTGGCGAGCGTGTCGGCTGCTTCGTTCTCCGTGCACGGACGGAGGAACTCGCAGCCCTCGGGCGATCCGGACAGCTTCGACGAGGAAGAGGTAGCTTGCCATGTTGGAGTCGCGGCGCCCTTTCGCCGAGCATCGCTGCACCCCACCAGTCCGAAGTCGCCAGAGTAGATGCGCCGGATGCCGAAGTTCCTTGGCAAGCCGAGGCCGTGCACAAGGGCTTCGTACTCGGCGACATTGTTGGAGGCGGCGAAGTGGATCTGGAGCGCGTAGCGGAGCCGGTTGCCCTTCGGGGACGTCAGTACGATGCCAGCCCCAAGACGAGTCGCATCTTGGACCCGTTGAAGTGCATGCGCCAATGCGTCGAGTCGGGAGGCGGCGGCAAGTACTGGGTCTCGGTCCAGTCAACGAGGAAGTCAGCCAAGGCTTGAGACTTGATCGCGGTGCGGGGCTCGTAAAGGATGGTGTGGCCGGCTAGCCGGATCACCCACTTGGCAACCCGGCCAGAGGCATCCCGGCACCCGATGATTTCTCCGATAGGTGCCGTGCTGACCACGGTGACAACTTGCTCTTGGAAATACTGCTTCAGCTTCTTGGCGGTGAAGTACACGCCGTAACACATCTTCTGGTAGTGCGGGTAGTTCTGCTTGAAGATGGAGAGCACCTCGCTCAGGTAGTAGACTGGGCGCTGGACGGCTTGGATCTTGACCTTCTCTGGTCGCTCGACCACCAGCACCGTGCTGACCGCCCGCGAGGTCGCGGCTATGTAGAGCAACAACGGCTCCTTGTCGGTCGGCGCGACCAGGACTAGTGCGGTGGAGAGCATGCGCTTGAGGTCTTGGAAGGCCTCATCTTCTTCATCAGCTGGTACAGGGGTAGCGCCCTCTCGCCCAGCCGGCTTAGAAATCGGCTGACCGTGGCCAAGCATCCGGTGAACTTCTGAACATCGCAGCAGCCGAGCTGTCTTGGCGCATGCGCCGATGGCCTTGATCTTCTCCGGTTCGCCAATGCCGCTGCCGAGATGAGGAAGCCGAGTTTCGCCTAGGACGCCAAGACGATTTTTCTCGGGTTGCTTGACCTTGTATTCGCGGAGGTTGGCGAAGGTTTCCTTCAAATCGTCAAGGAGCGTGAGGTGCTGCTTGGTCTTCACCATGATGTCGTCCACGTATACGTGGATATTGCGGCAGTAGGCATTTCTGCATGTAGCGCTGGAAGGTGGCGTCGGCGTTCTTCAAGCCGAACGACATGGTGATGTAGCAATACACCCCAAAGGGCGTGATGAAGGACGACTTCAGGGCGTCGGCCGGGTCCAGCTTGATCTAGTGGTAGCCGGAGTAAGCGTCCAGGAAGGACATGAGCTCACACCCGGCGGTCGAGTCGATGACTTGGTCGATCCACGGGAGGGCGAACGGATCCTTAGGATAGGCCTTGTTGAGGCTGGTGTAGTCGATACACATATGCCAGGTCTTGTTATTCTTCAGGACGAGGACTGGATTGGCCAGCCACTCGGGGTGAAACACTTCCATTATGAAGCCAGCCGCCAAAAGCTTGGCGACCTCTTCACCAATGGTTCTTCTCTTCTCTTCGGAAAATCGTCGTAGGGTTGACGGACAGGCTTGGCGTCCTTGCAGACGTGAAGTTTGTGCTCGGCATAGTTCCTCGGGATACCCGGCATGTCCTTGGGGGTCCATGCAAAGATATCCCGATTCTCACGGAGGAAGTCGACGAGCTCTCCTTCCTATTTGCTGTCGAGGCGGGCGCCTATGACAACGTACTTGCTGCAGCTGGGGTCTTCTGGGTTGAGCTTCACTTTGTTGGTCTCCTTGGAGGGCTTGAAGGCAGCCTCGTCGGCCAGGTCCGGGGTCGGGATCGTCGCGGCAGAGGCCTCGCCTGCCAGGGCGACGATCCGGTCGAGCTGGCGCTGCTCCTCGGCAATGACCAGCGACTCGGCCAACTTGGCGCCGTCTCGGGCGCACTCCAGGGACTTGCAGTAATCGCGCGGTGATGGTGATGAGGCCCTTGGGACCCGGCATCTTCATCTTCAGGTACGCATAGTGGGGAACCGCAATGAACTTGGCGAGCGCGGGCCAGCCCAGCAACGCGTGATATGCGCTGGCCAGGTCCACCACCTCAAACCAGATCGGTTCGCGCCGGAAGTGGCTGCTGTCGGGGTCAAAACCGGCGGATCTCAGGTAGGGGGTCCCGAACTATGCGTCTAAGATGGATGGTAATAGGAGACGGGGGACACGATGTTTACCCAGGTTCGGGCCCTCTCGATGGAGGTAATACCCTACTTCCTGCTTGATTGATCTTGATGATATGAGTATTACAAGAGTTGATCTACCACGAGATCGTAGAGGCTAAACCCTAAAAGCTAGCCTATGATATGATTATTGTTGTCCTACGGACTAAACCCTCCGGTTTATATAGACACTGGAGGGGGCTAGGGTTACACAGAGTCGGTTACAAGGGAGGAGATCTACATATCCATATTGCCAAGCTTGCCTTCCACGTCAAGGAGAGTCCCATCCGGACACGGGACGAAGTCTTCAATCTTGTATCTTCATAGTCCAACAGTCCGGCCAAAGGATATAGTCCGGCTGTCCGGAGACCCCTAATCCAGACTCTCAAGAGCCCTCGAACCAGGCTTCAATGACGATGAGTCCGGCGCGCAGATTGTCTTCGGCATTGCAAGGCGGGTTCCTCCTCCGATTACTCCATAGAAGATTTTGAACACAAGGATAGTGTCCGGCTGTGCAAAACAAATTCCACATGCCGCCGTAGAGAGAATAATATTTCCACAAATCTAATCTGCTGACACATTCTGTAGCATGATATCACACCATGGCCCGATCATTATTCGAACCGTTTGTCTCAACCAGCCATGGCACATATTGCGAGGTGGTTTCCTCGGCACGTCTTGTCGAAGCAGAGATCATGTCCCCTTATCATGGGATTCTCATCAATACGGGTGTGGGTAACCCAACCGCGCCATCAATTACGGCGCTTGGGGAATAAGCGAGTTTACTAGGCAGGTGGGGGCGTAAAACTTCGTCCGCCCTTATAAAGGGATAAGGGTTCTCCTTTTTGACCCACGCCTTCTTTCTCCTTGCTCATCCATTCTTGCGCACTCGAGCTCCAGCCCCCATGTTTGCGTCCTTCTCCACAAACCGCTCCAAGCATGTCCGGAGCAGGACGCAAGTGGATGAAATCCTCCGTCACGGAGGAGGACATCAAAAAGTTGCGGGGAGCCGGATACTTGGCCGCGGATATCGCGCACCGGCTGCCCAATGAGGGGCAGATCGTCCCTACTCCAGAACCTTATGAGAGGGTAGTTTTTGTTGCCCACTTTGTCCGCGGACTGGGATTTGCCCTCCACCCGTTCGTTCGCGGCCTCATGTTCTACTACGGGCTGGAATTCCATGATCTGGCCCCTAACTTCATCCTCAACATCTCGACGTTCATCGTCGTGTGAGAGGCTTTCCTCTGCATCCGGCCCCACTTCGGCCTCTGGCTGAAGACCTTCAATGTAAAACCGAAGGTGGTGGTCGGTCAGCAAGCTGAGTGCGGAGGAGCCAAGGTGGGCAAAATGCCCAGTGAGGGAGTCCTGGACTAGGGGGGTGTCCGGACAGCCGGACTATTATCGTCCGCTGGCCTCCAAGACTACGAAGATACAAGATTGAAGACTCCGTCCCGTGTCCGGATGGGACTTTCCTTGGCGTGGAAGGCAAGCTTGGCGATACGGATATGTAGATCTCCTACCATTGTAACCGACTCAGGTAACCCTAGCCCTCTCCGGTGTCTATATAAACCGAAGGGCTTAGTCCGTAGGACATAACATACATTACAACAATCATACCGTAGGCTAGCTTCTAGGGTTTAGCCTCCTTGATCTCGTGGTAGATCCACTCTTGTAATACCCATACCATCAATATTAATCAAGCAGGACGTAAGGTTTTACCTCCATCAAGAGGGCCCAAACCTGGGTAAAACATCGTGTCCCTTGTCTCCTGTTACCATCCGCCTAGACGCATAGTTTGGGACCCCCTACCCGAGATCCGCCGGTTTTGACACCGACATTAGTGCTTTCATTGAGAGTTCCTCTATGTCGTCACCGATAGCCTCGATGGCTTCTTCAATCGACAACAACGCTGTCCTGGGTGAGACCTTTCTCCCCGGCCAGATCTTCAGATTCGGGCGTTTCAAGACCGCGGGCTAATTCACTTGGCCACCGAGCAGATCGAAGTTACGCTCGCCGTCAGTCAGTTCGAAGCCTAAACTTCACGGCCGACATCCGCGGGACTTGATCTTCGACGGGCTCGAGCCACACCGAGCGTGCCGATCACACGATGGGCATGATCTAGCTCTGCCCGGGCAAGGCTCTTGGTGGTCGACACGACCTGCCCGACCTCGGTCCCGAGCCGACGCCCAGACGAGGACCGTGGCTGGACACCGCCTCGGCTGCAACTTCCGCAGTGATGGAGCCGAACACCGACCTTGTCCCCTATAGAGCTCGTGACTCCGAGGTGCCGGACTCCGCCGACTCAACCTCCTGCGCCCAAGCCAATCGAGTCCGACATGCCGATCATGGAGTTCACCGCTGCGACATCTTTTCAAAGACTCGCCTTTGGCGACATCCTAAATTTGCTAAAGCATCTCTCGCTATCCGAGAGCCCCGGCCGGATTATGGCCAGGATGGTTGGGAAGCGGACGACTAAGAAATTCAAAGCCCACCCACCTTCCCACTTTGTAGCCACTCGCCGACGATCTAACCGACATGCTAGACTATGGCTACGAAGACATCAACGGTATGGACGATGATGCTGGAGACGAACAAGAACCAGCGCCTACAGGGCACTGGAAGACCACCTCGTCATATGACATATACATGGTGGACACCCCAAAAGATGGGGACATCGAAGAAACAGCGGAGGCAGATTCCCTAAAGAAACAGCCCAAGCGCCGACGTCAGCGGCGCCGCTCTAAATCCCGCCACAGCAAGAATGGAGATTCCAGCACAGGAGATAATAACACCCCAGAAAGTGCCAAAAACAATCCCCTCTAGCAAGATTCAGCGCAGGAGGATGCAGAAGCAAGCCCTCATGAGAGAGCGGCAGATGAAGAGGTCGAGGATGATAATTACATACCTCCCTCCGAAGACGAGGCAAGCCTCAACGACGACGAATTCGTCGTGCCCGAGGATCCCGTCGAACAAGAGCGTTTCAAACGCAGGCTAATGGCCACGGCAAATAGCCTAAAGAAAAAGCAGCAGCAGCTTCAAGCTGATCAAGACCTGCTGGCCGACAGATGGACCGAGGTCCTCGCGGCCGAAGAGCATGAACTCGAACGCCCCTCCAAGAGCTACCCAAAACGCAAGTTGCTCCCCCGATTAGAGGAGGAAGCTTACATACCATCATCACCAGCGCACAATACGGCCGACCGACCACCCCGTGGTCGCGACAGAGAAGCATCCAGGCCTTCCATCAAAACCGTACCCCAGCATCGCTCGAAAAGTACGAAGCCATGAGTGAACGCGCCGGACTTGCGGGACATATTGGAGGAGAAGGCAAGACAATCCAGATCTATCTATGAATCACGTGGGCACCCCACGACCCACGATGAATACCGTCGAGCCGGATACAACAACTCTGGCCGGGGCCGAACACAGTAGACAATGCTCCCTTGAGCTACGTCGTGATATTGCTCAATACAGAGGCGCCGCACACCCGCTATGCTTCACTGACGAAGTAATGGATCATCAAATCCCTGAAGGGTTTAAACCCGTAAACATTGAATCCTACGATGGCACGACAGACCCCGCGCTTTGTATCGAAGATTATCTCCTTCACATCCATATGGCCCGCGCGACGCATCTCCACGCCATCAAATACCTCCCGCTCAAGCTTAAAGGACCAGCTCGGCATTGGCTTAATAGCCTGCCCGCAGAGTCAATTGGTGTTGGAGGACCTCGAAGCCGATTCCTCGACAACTTCCAGGCACATATGTGCGGCCACCGACGCCGATGACCTAAGCCACATCATCCAGCAGCTGATTTAATCGCCGCATAATTCTCGACACGGTTCTAACAAAGAAAAATCAAATCGTCGACTGTCCGGATGCGGAGGCCCTCGCACCCTTCAAGCATAACATCCGCGACGAGTGGCTAGCCCGGCACCTAGGACAGTGAGGGAGTCCTGGACTAGGGGGTGTCCGGACACTCGGACTATCAATATCCGCCGGACTCCAAGACTACGAAGATAGAAGATTGAAGACTCCGGCTCGTGTCCGGAAGGTACTTTCCTTGGCGTGGAAGGCAAGCTTGGCAATACGGATATGTGGATCTCCTACCATTGTAACCGACTGTAACCCTAGCCTCTCCGGTGTCTATATAAACCGGAGGGCTTTAGTCCGTAGGACAACATACATCTCAACAATCATACCATAGGCTAGCTTCTAGGGTTTAGCCTCCTTGATCTCGTGGTAGATCTACTCTTGTACTACCCATATCATCAATATTAATTAAGCAGGACATAGGGTTTTACCTCCATCGAGAGGGCCTGAACCTGGGTAAAAACATTGTGTCCCTCGTCTCTTGTTACCATCCGCCTAGACGCACAGTTCGGGACCCCCTACCCGAGACCCACCGGTTTTGACACCGACATTGGTGCTCTCATTGAGAGTTCCTCTGTGTCGTCACCGATAGGCTTGATGGCATCTTCAACCAACAACGCTGTCCTGGGTGAGACTTTTCTCCCTGACAGATCTTCAGATTCGGGCGGTTTTGCATCGCGGGCCAACTCTTGGCCATCCGAGCAGATCGAAGCTACGCCTCGCCGCCAGTCAGTTCGAAGCTTAAACTTCACGGCCGATGTCCGCGGAGACTTGATCTTCGACGGACTCGAGCCACAGCAAGCAGCCCGCCTTCAGGACGATGGGCACGATCTAGCTCGCCACGGATAGTGCCTTGGTGCCGTGACTCGATCCACTTCGCCATTAGCCCGAGCCGATCGCCCAGATCAAGGACCGTGGATAGACGCCGCCGGGGCTTCAACATCCACGGCGATGGAGCCGAACACCAATCTTGTCCCACGCGAACTGTGTGATTCCGAGGCGCCGACTCCCACCGGTTCAACCTCCCGCCCTCTACCAATCATTCTGATTGGGCGCCGTTATGGAATTCACCGCCAACATCTTTCAAAGACTCGCTTTTGGCGATATCCTGAATTCATCAAGCATCTTCGCTATCGAGAATCTGGCCGACTATGGCCGATGGTTGGGGTTCGGCGATGAAGAAATTCAGATCCCACCCACCACCCACTTTGTAGCCACTATCGACGATCTAACCGACATGCTAAACTATGGTTCAAGACATCGACGAAGTAGACGCATTTATGCCGAGACAAACAAAAAATGAGCTTATACAACACAACAGACCACCTTGTCACATGACATATATATGGTGGATACCCCAAAGGGGAGCGATAACGAGGACCAACGGGCCACGGCAGAAGATAACCTCGCCGATAACGACCAAAGCGACGGGCGAACGCCGCTTAAGTCCCGCCAATGACAACAACGCCCTAATGAGCTCCGCGACACGGCAGGGCCCACAATCGGACGCATTTAACATGCACATAAGAACCGTCCAACACGCATTTAATCGATATCCAATCCAAGCCCGGCGAAGACAACGGTCCGAACGACCATATGCCGGACAAGTCAGCGGAGAATAAGAACCTTCGAAAAGACTCACAAGACTGCAAGAAGCATGAAGAAGGAAAACGGAAGCTCAAAACAGCGGAAGACACACTCGTAACGAGATGGAGCAAAGTGCTCAACACCGCAGATAAGTACGCAATGGCCACCAATCAAAGAGCTACCCGGCGCAAGTCGCTACCGAATTGACGAGGAGGCCATAGAGCCTCGACCGTCCAAAAATAAAAGGGCTGCCTGGTTGATAGACGCCGCACGACAGCAAATTATGAAAGCGGCGCCACACACAAATCCACCAATGAACTCGAAAGGATAGATGGCCCAGCCAGGTCCATTTATGGGCCAAAGGAGAAGGCCATAAGAAGCAAGGCAACACGTCAAGTGTCCGATAAAAAGGCACACACAAATACAGGGGCGCCGCACACTCGCTATGTTTCACCGATGAGGTGCTGGACCATGAATTCCCAGCAGGATTTAAACCCATCAAAATAGAGGCCTACGATGGAACAACAGACCCTGGAGTCTGGATAGAAGATTATATACTACATATACATATTGCCAGAGGAGACGATCTCCACGCCATAAAATATTTACCACTCAAGCTCAAAGGGCCAGCCCGTCATTGGCTTAAAAGCCTCCTAGAAAATACTGTTGGAAGTTGGGAAGAGCTCGAGGACGCGTTTAGAACAAATTTTCAAGGAACTTATGTCCGGCCTCCGGATGCAGATGATCTAAGTCATATAACTCAACAGCCCGGAGAGTCAGCCATGAAATTTCGGAACAGGTTCCTTACCAAAAGAACCAAATAGTCGATCGTCCGGACGCCAAGCCTTAGCAGCTTTCAAGCACAATGTCCGAGACGAATGGTTTCGCCAGCACCTCGGTCAAGAAAAGCCGAGGACAATGTCCGCACTAACAAGCCTCATGACCTGCTTTCAGGTAAAGCGAGGACAGCTGGTTAGCAAGATGCAAAGACCAACGACCCTAGTACATCGAGATAAGAGATGGAACAGAAAATCACGGCGCAGAAAAGAGCAGCGCCGAATAAAGAAACAAGCCCAAAGAGCACGCATACCGCCGATTTAAAAGCTCGCGAATTCGATAATAAAACACAGCCTCTAAAGGATGACAGGATTTAATTGTCCAACTTAAAGAAGATTTTGGGTCGATATGTCAAATCCACAAGACTTTAAGGCTCGCAAATCACACCCACAGGATTGTTGGGTTTTAAACAGTCCGCCGGCTAAATGCCGAACACAAGGCTCGACGCTGCTTAAGAGGATAAACCCCACCAGCAGAAAGCACCGAAAACAAAAGACTTTCCCACAAGGGGTTAAAGCAAAAACTCACTTCATGTGACAAACAAAAAATAGTGCAGCACTTTCTAAAAGAACTTCGCACGGACCGACCCAACAGACAATAGAGATTGGACATCAAAACCAATCACTTTCACCACATGGACTATTCCGTTGCTCAAATGCGGGACGGACTCCCCTGATATAGAATCCCATGATAGACGGATTACAATTTACTAGTGTCTTAATGGACAGAGGCAGTGACTTAAACCTGCTGTATTCCAAAACCGTCCGTAGGATGGGGGTACACCCCGCCAAAATCCGACGCAGCCGCACCTCCTTCAAAGGAGTGACGCCAGGCCCTTACGCCAAGTGCACAGGCTCCATATTACTAGAAGTCGTGTTCGGACCGCCGAACAATTCTCGACGAGAAAAATTAATTTTTCACATCGCCCCATTTGAAAGTGAATATCAAGCACTCTTGGGACGTAAGGCGTTTTTCCGCTTCAACGCTATACCGCATTACGCGTCTCTTACACTCAAGATGCCCGGTCCACGTGGCATCATTTCAGTGCGAGGGTCACTTCAAGTCCCCGGACTCGGATAGATGAATCCGGCGTCAGCAGGCTAGGGGCTCCCTAGCCGCATACCCCTTCACAGGGCTGCACAAGACATAACCGCTGGGTTTATACAAACCCCGCTTAACTATTTATATTTTCTATTTTACATATTTTCCGCACAAATTGTTTTTAAACTAAACGCTCTCTCTTTTTATAGATGAACAATGTGCATACCCGCCCAGATAACGGCGAACGGAGACACAGCGCAGACGCGTAGTAGGGACCCGCCAGAGGATTCTTTTCAGATTAAGACCCTGCGTAAACCTTTTTACTGTCTCTTGTTGTTATTCTCCTTGGTTTCTTCCTATAGCCACGCGGAGCTCGACGCTTGGCATCGACGCGTCGAAGACCATGCCCGCATTCGACACTAGGGGCTTAGGCATCGCTCGCCCATTATTATAAAGACCGAACACCTTAGGGAGTGTTCGCGCCTCGAAAGTTAGGCATTATATGCATCAGCTCCGAATCATGTCTTTGGTCAAATGTTGGGTTTGCCTGCTCCGTGTTTTACTGCCTTACGCTCAGATCATCGCTAACGCGGCTCCAGGAGAACTATCGCGATTGTGCCCCGCCGGCCGGGCGAAAGCACCTCGAGAGAAAGCCGAAAACCGATCATTATGATACAAGAGACTGGTCAAACACTCGATCGACTATCGGAATGTTTAGAATTTCGCTTTGACGAAGGACCATTTCCGTCGAGCACTTACGCACTTCGATTCGAGACGTGCGGGGCCACTAGGGGCTATATCGTAGCCCCACCCTCGAGCTCCACTGGCTAAGTGAAAGTGATAAAGCATTATAGTCCGGATTGCCTCGTTCGCTACGCTACCACCTCCTTATAACAGGACCGAGACGTCGGATTAAGTGTGAAAACGCTATTTTGCGAACACCCCAGCACTTTGTGCGAGGGGGCTGTCAAGATCGCATCTTTCAGGTTATACACAAGTATACGTAAACAGCCGCACAGGAGAAGTTTTACTACTTGAACGCACAAGTATAAAAAGCAGTTATACCATAATCATTGATTTACAGGCTAATGCGTTCAGTTGAACGTTACATTCTTCGAGCACTGCGACTCTATTACACGAGCGCCACACATAACTTCCCCGAAATAGTGCTCGGCAGGGAGCCGGTTTTCATCCAAACTCTGGGCAGCAACAGCGGTGGCGTCCTTCTCCGGACAATGCGCCTTCACACGGGCCAAAGCCATCCGCGCGCCCTCTATGCAGGCCGACCGCTTCATCTCCTTTATATGCAGCACCGCCCCAAGGAATTGCTGAAGTAAGCCAAAATAGCTCGTCGCCTTGGACCTCTCTGGCCAGACATGGGCCACGATGTCAGTCATGGCTAGTCCGGACAATCTATTTAGTTCGCCCATTCGCCAACCGTCCGTCGGCGAAGTGGGCGATCCGGATGTGGAATTGAGACCAATATAACTCTTCCGCCTCGTGATCCCCCGGCTCCGGAAGTGCTTAACGGCATCACCGCACTCACAGCCAAGTCCATATACGGATCCTCCGAACTCCACAAATTCAAATTGAGCATACTTGGAATCCATAAACCGGCGACACATCAGAAAGGGCTTGCCAGCCGCGATTTCTCCGGCCTGGCGCAGCTCCTCCTTCATAGCCCGCATTGCAGAGCGGGCATCCTTCGCTTCGGCGGTGGCCTTCTTCAGTCTTCCCGCCCGATAAGCGCCCTCTCAAGAGCCTCATTGCGCCGGTAGCATCCTTTAATTTCGCCACTTCACACCCCCTCCGCTTAGGCAAGGCGCAGCCTTTTCGCTTTCAACTCCTCGCCGAGGCTCGGCGCAAGCGTCACTCCTTCGGCTTGCTCCTTAGCTAGAGCAAGTTCGCCCAAGGCTCTCCACAGCAGTAGCACCGCCTCAGATAAACGGCATATAATTTATCGAGGCAGGCTTTGACCCCCTTAAATAAAGCAATGCGGAGAATTTATTTACCTTGCGACTCGTCAAGTCGCCGTTGACAAGTGCGATGTCGAGATCTCGCCACGTCAAGTTGCCGCTTAATTCGCAAACTCATTAGTCCGGCTGGCCTCGAACTATCCGCCACCGCATAAGGACGGCGGTATTCATTACTTGAGATTTGAGATTTCGATCCTCGCACGCTATCGCTTCGACAACCTACCGAGTCTCGTGGGCTACTATCTATACAGGCGATTTTTATATGCAAACTGTTAAACGACAAAGGTGCACCATTTTCAAGATACCTCAAATCCCGCCAAAGAAACTCATGGCGGCATTACTCAATCCGCTCTCGGCGGACGAAATCCTTCCAATCACCATGCGCATTAACGCACGATGATCTTCTCAAATGGGTGCCTCTCAAGCAGATTCTTCGCCTCTCCGTCCGACACTAGCAGGTGCCGAACTCTCGCCCCTCCGACTCGGGACGCCCTCGTGATTTACACTTGGGCTCGCTTTGCCTCATCTGGCGGCGCTGCAGACGGAGGCGTATCACTCTCCATCATCTCCGGAAGAAGGTCCCCCGAAGATGAACTCATCTGAGAAGGCTGCAGATCCGAACTGCAATATAAATACTTCGATTACCCACAGAAGTACAAATGAAGGTACTTCCTTACTAATTAATTTCCTCTTTCATACTCATGGCTCGTTGGAGGGCTGGTCCTTCGGCGATGATTGTGCGTCCGGATTCTCTCCGGACGCCGGACCCCCCGGTGAGGATTTCTTCCCACGCTTAGGGGCTTTGGCCTCCGGATCTTCGGAAGGGGTCCTCTTCTCCTCTCAAGGAGGGGTTCTGGTTCCTCCTCTTGATCGCCTTTGGGCGGAATATTAGCTCCTCTGCTTTTCCCGCTGCCCCTTCGTAGGCGCAACCTCCAACATTCTCGACCAAAGACGGGCTCTAGTGCGGTCTCTGGGAGGGGGGCCGGACACCTTATCAGCCTTGATCGTGCCACCCATTCCTGTAAAGAACAAAGCGCCAGAAACGAACTTTGAAAGGCATATAAATAGAATGTCCGGACTCGAGCCATCTACCGAGTATCCGGCGATCGCGCTTAGGCCTGCGCCCTCGGCGAATCAGACACGCCACCGCGGTCCGAAGAACAGCTTGTACATCTCCATGGGTGTCGCACCCATAAAGTGCCGGAGAATACGAGGCCCTCCGGATTGAACTCCCATAGACGGAGAGGACGACGCTATGTATGGGAAGATGCCTCGATTAGCATAACTCGTGATCACCTTGATCAGGTCGATCTCCTCGCTGGAGGTCTCGAATCCGTCTCGCAGTGAGGGCACGCCCCGGACGGCCCCCAATTGAGTCCTTGGTTGACCCACGACATGAGTTGGCGGAGGTCCCGGCGACGGGCGGTGGCTTTGCCTCACGCCCCTGGAGCGGTGATGTAGAACCACTCATGCTGCCACAGTCAAGTTCCTCTTGAAGGAACCTCGGGCCATGGGGCATCGACCTTTTTGCTTATGGTCGCCCAAGCACGCACTCCTCTTGACGCCCCAATCATCTTCGCTCCACTTGAAGGTCTTCAGCCATAGGCCGGCGTGGGGAATGACGCGAGGAAGGCCTCGCATGACGATAATGAATGCGGAGATATGGAGGATGGACTCGAGCCAAGTCGTGAAAGTCCAGCCCATAGTAGAACAGAGCCCTCTCACGAAGGATCCGCTGGAAACCTAAACCCCGGCGGAGGTGGGATACGAAAACGACGTGTTCACCGGCTCGGGCGGCACGGACTGCCCCAGGCAGGCAACCTGTGCGAAACCTCAGAGGCTGTGCACTTGGCCTCACGCAATTCAATTATGTCCTCCTCCGTGACGGAGGAGGGCATCCACCGGCCCTGGAGGTCGGAGCCGGACATGGTTGAGGATCCAAAGCTCTCGAATCTGAAGCTCTGGGTGTTGGAACTAGGAGCGGAGGAAAGATTCGATGCGAGATTAAAAAACAAGGGCAGGCCTTGGTCCTCTTATAAAGGGAAGAAATACCAAGGGCCGCCTCCGGACCGCTTGAGATTCCCTTCGATAGAGGAGGCGGGCGACGGAACGGTTGGGTTACCCACACACGTATTGATGAGGATCCCGAATAGAGGGACACGATCTCGCTCGACAAGACGTGCTAAGGAAACCGCCGCTAAACGCTACCGAGGTGGAATAGTAAAAACGAGGGCTTGGTAGCGGTGTGATGTCACGCCGCATAATACGTCAGCAGATTGAGTCAGTGTATATGTTTTATTCTCTCTACGGTGGAATGTGGAAATTATTTTTGCAGAGCCGGACACTATCCCGGTGTTCATTATCTTCTCTGGATTATTCAAGGGAGGAACCCGCCTTGCAATGCCGAACATTATGCACGCCGGACTTATCGTCATTGAAGACTGGTTCAGGGGCTACTGAGGGAGTCCTGGACTAGGGGGTGTCCGGACAGCCGGACTATCAATATCCGCCGGACTCCAAGACTACAAAGATAGAAGATTGAAGACTCCGGCTCGTGTCCGGAAGGTACTTTTCTTGGCGTGGAAGGCAAGCTTGGCAATACGGATATGTGGATCTCCTACCATTGTAACCGACTCTGTGTAACCCTAGCCTCTCCGTGTCTATATAAACCGGAGGGCTTTAGTCCGTAGGACAACATACATCTCAACAATCATACCATAGGCTAGCTTCTAGGGTTTAGCCTCCTTGATCTCGTGGTAGATCTACTCTTGTACTACCCATATCATCAATATTAATCAAGCAGGACGTAGGGTTTTACCTCCATCAAGAGGGCCTGAACCTGGGTAAAAACATTGTGTCCCTCGTCTCTTGTTACCATCCGCCTAGACGCACAGTTCGGGACCCCCTACCCGAGATCCGCCGGTTTTGACACCGACAGACAGGAAAAGCCGAAATCCATGGTAGCCCTCACATCATTAATGACCCGCTTCTGTGCGGGATAGGATAGCTGGCTAGCTCGCAGCAACAACCTCAGCAAAAATGATGGTAGTCCGGACACGAAGGACCACAATGGCAGGTCGCGTCGAAACAAAAATAAACGCCGCATTAACGGCGACGACAAGGAGGATACGGCAGTCAACGCCGGATTTCGAGGCTCTAAACCCGGTCAGCGGAAGAAGCCATTCAAAAGAACCACTCCGGGTCCATCCAATTTGGACCGAATACTCGACCGCTCATGCCAGATACATGGCACCCCCAAAAAGCCAGCTAATCACACCAACAGAGATTGTTGGGTGTTCAACCAGGCAGGCAAGTTAATTGCCGAAAACAATGACAAGGGGCTGCACAGCGACGATGAGGAAGAGACCCGACCGCCCGACAAAGAGAGGATGTAGGGTTTCCCACAAGTGCGGACGGTGAACATGATATACGCAACCCATATACCCAAGAGGGAGCGGAAGCGCACTAAGGGACGATATGCGATGGAGCCATCCGCCTAAGTTCAATCCATGGTCCTCTTGCCCGATCACTTTCGATCGAAGAGACCATCCGACCAGTATCCGCCATGGCGGATTCGCCGCATTGGTTTTAGACCCAATCGTCGATGGATTTCACCTCACAAGAGTCCTGATGGACGGCGGCAGTAGCCTAAACCTGCTTTATCAGGATACAGTGCATGAGATGGGCATAGACCCCTCAAGGATTAAACCTACAAAGACGACCTTCAATGGCGTCATACAAGGTGTGGAGGCCAATTGTACAGGGTCAGTCACACTGGAAGTGGTCTTCGGGTCCCCGAATAATTTCCGGAGCGAGGAGTTAATCTTCGACATAGTCCCGTTCCGCAGTGGCTATCACGCTCTGCTCGGATGAACCGCGTTCGCAAAGTTCAACGCGGTGCCACATTACGCATACCTCAAGCTCAAGATGCTAGGCCCTCGTGGAGTCATCATGGTCAACGGAAATACGGAACGCCCTCCGAACGGAGGAACACACACGCTCTCGCGCGTAAGTACAGAGCAGCCTTTAAGGCAATTTCGAGTCCGCCGTTAAACGGCCGGATACGCCAAACGCGCCCAAGCAACATCAACCAAGACCACAGCACGATCCGAAAGCATCGCCAGAGCAATGCGGCCCCAACCCTAGCCCCTGCATAATTGCAAGACCTACCCTCCGCGTACATCATTACACTCTGAAGATACCATGGGCCTTGGGGAAGGGGCACGACCACAACAGACCCAGAGTGCGGCTCAACCACACCAGGGGCTCACATGTGTGTCACTCCTTTTTGTTATTATTTTCTTTCTTTGTGTACACAGGACTCCGTTCACCAGAGGCCCTATCCGGCGGTGAACCCGCCGAACTCACGATGCAACAACCAGAGAAGAAAGAAGACTGCGATAAACACTCAGGTGGTCTCCATTACGAGCATTAAATTTGATTCTATACACCAGTCCGCAGCCCATCCCTGGAGGGGGACATGTTTGATTAGTCCAATCCCTTGCCTATCGCACTATTTGTATCATTCCGCACTCATAGCAGAATTCTTTGAATAAATAATGCAGCATTTTTTGCCTGTTATTGCATTACTTTACACATATGTTCATTAATGACATCTTGCACCCGTATATTTTGGTACAGCCGAATACACCAGGGCTTATGTTCCCCGTGATTATGGTGTGACAAGTCCAACACTTTCACAAGTGCGCACCCGAACTTATAGCATTATATGAATCGGCTCAATCATGTCTTGGGTCAATAGTTGGGTTTGCCTGCTCCCATGTTTTGGTACCTTACGCCCGCTCTATCGGCTAAGGTGGCATCGAAGAACCATCGCGATTGCGCCCGGTTGAGCTGGGCGAGCGCCTCGAGAAAGCTAAAACTGACTGTCATGATAAGGCGAGAGACTCGGTCGCTGTTCGAGAGGTCTTTTCGAGTCCTTAAAGAC
Organism: Aegilops speltoides; assembly: GCA_021437245.1. Classification (NCBI taxonomy): domain Eukaryota; kingdom Viridiplantae; phylum Streptophyta; class Magnoliopsida; order Poales; family Poaceae; genus Aegilops; species Aegilops speltoides. The sequence continues at coordinate 551,097,568 of CM038147.1, read as the reverse complement.
TTATGCCGCTGCTTAAGAACCGGATAATGTCCAGCCAAGGCATGGATAGCGCCCCGAACTCGGTCTTCCGAATACTAGGGGCTTCACCGAAATTTAAAATTATAGAATTCTATGGCTAAGTGAGAGCGTTCAAGCATTATAAGTCCGGTTGCCTTGTTCGTTGTGTTGAGCGCCTCCCTAGATGGACCCAAGAATGGGAACAAGAGTGCTCAAGTTTATCCCGAACACCCTAGCACTCGTGGCTTGGGGGCTGAAGCCGATGACTTGCCATCTCTCAGAATGTATAAACGGCCGCACAGAAGGTAATATTTTAAATCAAACAAGCGTTGCTTAGCGCATATGAACAAAGTTTTCAGCGCACAGGATAATACATAGCGAGTCTACTCAATAATTACACTTGTATAGCAGTAGCGATGGGGGGCACGCGCTGCTGCTATTAGTTAGTCAGAAGCGCCAGATAGTAGCGCTGGTACCGCCATCGATACATGTAAACCCAAGCTGCTGCTAGCCTTTTCCCTAGTAGTGTCTGGGGCACTCATCCGCAATCTTGCGGGCACCCTTTAGGACAGGCGGAGAGCTTGACGACCTCCAACAAGGGGCACGCATCCACCAGCCGCCGCACGAGGCCAAAGTAGCTCCTAGGCATGGCCTCTCCAGGCCACAGCCGGACTATGAGGCCCTTCATGGCCTGCTCGGCTACCTTGTGGAGCTCGACCAGCAGCTTCAGCTGGTCGCTAGGGGGCACTGAAGGCCGGCCTCAAAGATATCGAGACCAAGACCTTCTCCGCTGAGCTACCTCCTCGCCACGGGTAGAAAGCGGCGGCATCGGATACACTACGAGGCGGATCTGCAAACGCCTCGAGAGCTCGAATTGGGTAAGTGTCGTAGTTTACATTAACATGCTTGCTTTGCATGAAAAATGCCTTACCCGCCGCTATTTTCTTCACATCCTCAACCTCCTGAAGGGCCTTATGGGCCTCGGCCTAGGCGGCTTTGGCACTTTCGAGAGCCGAGGCAAGCTCGGACTCTCGAGTCTTTGAGTCACGCTCCAAACTCTCATGCTTTTCCATGAGAGCCTGGAGCTCTTGCCGCACTTCCGCCACCCGCGCCTCTTGTTTCTCGCGCTCTGCCCGTTCCGCGGCCGCATTGCGTTCGGCCGCGGACACAGCCTCCTTCAGGGTAGCCACCTCGTTCGTGGCCCCTGCAGTACCCACGTTATCCTCGTTATTTTTATTGCAACCTAAATCCTTTTCTGTAAGGTAAATTTTCAATGTGGTGTTACTCACCTTCTTTGCCTCGAGCTGCTTCTTGGCACGGCCGAGCTCTTGCTCGGACCGCTCGAGATCCTGCTTCAATGCACCAACCTCCGCAGTCAGTGCGGCAGAGGTCAGCAGCGCAGCCTGCAAACCCATATTGACATATTTTTTTAGCAACCCTGCGTATATCTTCTTTAGATCCTCAGTCCGGCTTTTCTTTCCGAACACCGAACCGAGCATCAGGGGCTACTGTCTATGCGGTATTACATTACATAATTTTAACTTCTTACCTCAAAGCCTGTTAGAAGGCTGCAGCAGGCTTCGGTTAGCCCGCTCTTGGCGAGCTGAACCTTCTAAATCACCGCACTCATGATAGTGCAGTGTTCTTCCTCGATGGAAGCGCCTTGGAGCACCTCCAACAAGTTGTCTGGCGCCTCCGGTTGGACGGGGGCCGCCGGTGTCACGGTCTTGCCCTTCTTGCGAAGGGGCCACCTGCCGGACTCTGGAACCACTGCAGGTTCTGGCATAGAGTCTGGCGCAAAGTCCGGGAGGCTGCCTTGCGGCGCCCGAGCCTCCTCCCGATGGGTCCTTCCGGATCCCACTCGGTGTCCTCGGCGGTAGCGAGGGGTGGAGGCGGTCGGAATGGAATCCACATCCGACGCAGCTAACGACCCTCGGCGACGGGCAGGAGATCATCGTCGGCGGACTGCAGCAGTATGCGGCATTAGAAGGACACTATGTGACACAAAAGAAATTGCAGATCATTCAGGAACCGGATACTTACGATATCGCCGAGTCCCGGCCCTTGAGGGCCACTCTTCGCCGCCAACGCTGGTGTTGGCGGAGCTGTCCGGGGAATAGTTCTTCCCTCTGATCCTTCGGCCTCCCCATGTTGGGGAGGCCTTCCTCTTCTTTCTCCCCTCCGAGAGAGTCTTCTTCCTCCTCCTCATCTTCGGGAGGAATCCGCCTCAGTCGTCGGACACCTGAAAACGGGAACTCTTTCGAGTGCCCGTGGCCACCTTCTTGGCCTTCTTCTCCAGCACCACGTGCGGTGCCGGAACCAGCAGCCCCGCTAGACGGGCATCCACTGGGTCTTCTGGCATGGTAGCCGGGCAGACGAGCTGCTCGGCCTTCTTCATCCATTCGTGTCAAAGGAAAAGGGAGATTAAACCCGCTTAGAATCAAACTATTAACAACAAGTGTCCCGTAAAGGGGTAGAATCACTTACCTCGTCAGCTGGACGCTGCGAGTGAAATCCGCGATCTTCCGTCGCAGATGCGGGGGCTTCGGCGCCCTTAAATAGCACCCTCCAGGCACCTTCGTACGTCGTGTCAAAGAGCCCGCTCAACGCCTAGTGCTGTTCCGGATCGAACTCCCACAGATTGAATGCCCGTTCTTGGCATGGGAGAATCCGGCGGACGAGCATGACTTGGACCACGTCAATACGCCTGAGCTTCTTGTTCACCAGCTTCTGGATAAAGGCTTGGAGTCCCGTCAGCTCCTTCGCATTACCCCACAGCAAGCCCTTCTCTTTCCAGGAGGTGAGCTGCGTAGGGATACCAGATCTGAACTCGGGGGTCGCCGCCCACGTAGGGTCGTGTGGCTCGGTGATATAGAACCACCCCGACTGCCACCCCTTGACAGATTCCATGAAGGCCCCTTCGAACCATAGGACGTTGGGCATCTTGCCCAACATGGCGCCTCCGCACTCCGCCTGCGTGCCCTTCACTACCTTCGGCTTGAAGTTGAAGGTCTTGAGCCACAAGCTGAAGTGGGGCCGGATGCAGAGGAGGGCCTCGCACACGACGATAAACGCCGAGATGCTGAGGATGAAGTTTGGCGCTAGATCATGGAAATCCAGGCCATAGTAGAACATGAGCCCCCGGACAAAGGGGTGAAGTGGAAAGCCCAGTCCGCGGAGGAAGTGGGGAAGGAAAACGACCCTCTCATGGGGCATGGGGGTGGGGATGAGCTGCCCCTCGTCGGGCAGTCGGTGCGCGATGTCGCCAGAAAGGTATCCGGCGCTGTGGAGCTTTGTGATGTGCTCCTCCTTAATAGTGGAAGCCAACCACTTGCCTCCCGCTCCGGACATGGTCGGAGAAGGTTGAGACGAGATGCGTGAGCTTGGGCGCTGGAGCTCGAGTGCACGGAGATGGATAAGCAAAGGAGGAACAAGGCGTGGGTGAAAAGGTGAATCCTTATCCCTTATATATAGGCGGGCGAAGACTATGTGTCCCCCACCGGCCTGGTAAAACTCGCTTATCTCCCAAGCGCCACTATCAATAGCGCGGTTGGGTTACCCACGTCCGTATTGATGAGAATCCTGGAATAAGGGGAACACGATCTCTGCTTTGACAAGACGTGCCAAGGAAACCGCTTCGCTAAACGCTACCGAGACAAAGATAATAAAAACGATTCAAGTAAAGGCTTGGTAGTGGTGTGACATCATGCCGCAAAATACGTCAGCAGATTGAACTTGTGTATATATTATTCCCTCTACGGTGGAATGTGGAATTTATTTTGCAGAGCCGGACACTATCATGGTGTTCACAATTGTCTCTGGGTTATTCAAAGGAGGAACCCGCCTTGCAATGCCGAACATTATGCGCGCCGGACTTATCATCATTGAAGCCTGGTTCAGGGGCTACTAAGGGAGTCCTGGACTAGGGGGTGTCCGGATAGCCGGACTCCAAGACTACAAAGATACAAGATTGAAGACTACGTCCCGTGTCCGGATGGGACTTTCCTTGGCGTGGAAGGCAAGCTTGGCGATACGGATATGTAGATCTCCTACCATTGTAACTGACTCTGTGTAACCCTAGCCCTCTCCGGTGTCTATATAAACCGGAGGGCTTAGTCCGTAGGACATAACATACATTACAACAATCATACCGTAGGCTAGCTTCTAGGGTTTAGCCTCCTTGATCTCGTGGTAGATCCACTCTTGTAATACCCATACCATCAATATTAATCAAGCAGGACGTAGGTTTTAACTCCATCAAGAGGGCCCGAACCTGGGTAAAACATCGTGTCCCTTGTCTCCTGTTACCATCCGCCTAGACGCACAGTTCGGGACCCCCTACCCGAGATCCGCCGGTTTTGACACCGACACCCAGCGTCACATGGCTCGAGGGCTCCTATGTGGAGACCATAAAGGGGTGGCAATCGGGATGGTTCTGCATCACTGAGCCGCGCGACACCAACTGGGTGGTGGCCCCCGAATTTCGATCCGGCGTCCCCATGCGGCTCACCTCCTGGAAGGAGAAGGGCATATCTTGGGGTCCCTCGGTGGAGCTGATCGGACTACAAGAATGCATCAGAAACATGATGAGCAAGAAGATCAAGCTCGTCAACATGGTCCAGGTCATGCTCTTCCGCCGGATCCTCCCGTGTCAACGACGGGCATTTAATTTGTGGGAGTTCGACCCGGCCAAGCACCAGACGCTGCAAGAGCTCTACGACATGACACACAAGGACGTCTGGAGGGCGCTGTTCAAGGGTGACGAGGTACCTCCTCCCCTTATCAAAGACCGCGGAGTTAGCGCAAAGCGCCACGCCAATCCGGTAAGTTTTCATATCTTGCAGGATATTTATTTTCCCAGTTTAATCATGTGCGGGATCTAAGCTTGCACGCCATTTTCTAGGACTGGGTCGTGACAGCGGAGTAGACCGATTGTCCGGCCCCCCTGCCCGAAGATCCGGCAGACGCTCTCCTAACGGAGATGCTGGTCCCGGTGCCTTATGAGGTGCCGGAGAAGAACGCCACGGGGACCCGGAAGGGTCTCCGGCGCAAGGTTATATCGGACTCATCCTCCGATAACTCCGAGGCGCACTCCTCCCACGAAAACGAGGAGGAGGAAGAGGAAAGTTCTCCCCCCCCCAGCCGGGGGAGACAAGAAGAGGAAGGCCGCCCCAACCGGGGAGGCCGGAGGGTCCAAGAAGGGAAGGACCCTCCTCCCAGACTGCTCCACGACAGCCGCCTACAGCGACGACGGGTGGTTTCTCAGGGACAAGCCCCTGGCGAAGTCGTAAGTATCCGGATTCCATAGTAATTCATGGTATGTTTTATTGCACTGCTTCTCATCATGCCGAACATGATTATGCAGTCCGCCCCCGAGCCCATATCGACGTATCTTCCTCGGATGGCTCTTTGGACCCGTTGGATATGAATAGCGATTCACTTCCAACCGCCTCTACCCCTCGCCCGACGGACAACGTCGAGGTGTTGTCCCAAAGGGCACCGAGACGAGGGGAGGTAGTCCCGGAGGCGCCTCGAAGCGACATTCCGGACCCTGGGCGTAAAGGGAGCAAGACTCCCATGGGCTCCAAGTTCGGACCCCAGCCGAACACTGCGGCGGAAGCTCCAGTGGTTCCGGACTCCAACAGGCGACCCCCTGTTAAAAGGGGCAAGCCACCCGTGCCGGTGGCCTCTGTCCATCTAGAGGCACCGGACAACTTGCTGGAAGCGCTTCGTGACGCTTCCATCGACGAAGAGCACCGCACTATCATGAGTGCGTTGATCGAGAAGGTTCAGTCCGCCAAAAACGGACTAACTGAAGCTTGTGCTAGCCTCCTAACTGGCTTTCAGGTAAGTAGTGAAAATATAGGAAAATATTACTGCATAGACAGTAGCCCTTGATGCTCTGTTTGACGTTCGTGAAGAAAATTCGAATAGAGGATCAAATAATAATCAGAGGAGTCTAATCATAATATGTCTATGTGAATATGCAGGCTTCACTGCTGGCCGCTGCCGCACGTACTGCGAAGGTCGCTGCACTGAAGCAGGACCTTGAGCGGTCCGAGGAAGAGCTCGGCCTTGCCAAGAGGCAGCTCAAGGAAAGCAAAGGTAAGCAATAACTTGTCTATATATATTAAAAAGAGATTTGATTGCAAAATAATAGGATCATCATGAATGTGCCAGGGGCCACGACCGAAGTGGCGACCCTGAAGAAGGCGCTGTCTGAGGCCGAAAACCAAGCGGCCAAGGAGCGCATCGAGCGAGAAAAGCAAGAGGCCCGAGTAGGCGAGGTGCAACAAGAGCTCCAGGCTCTCGTCAAGAAGCACGAGTTCTTGGAACTTGACTCTAAGATGCGAGAGTCCGAGCTTGCGAAGGCCCTCGAAAGCGCAAAACATGCCAAGGCCAAAGCCCAAAAGGCCCTCCAGGAAATTGAGGCGGTTAAGAAGATAGCGACGGGTAAGGCATTCATTATGCAAAGCAAGCATGTGAAAGAAAATTTCTTTTTACTTACCCGAGTTCGGAGCTCTCCAGGAGCATTCGTAGATCTGCCATGCAGTGTGTCGGATGCCGCGGAGTTCTACCGAGCCTAGGAGGGGAGCTCGATGGAGAAGTTGTTCTGGTGTTAGTATACTGGGACCGAACACCCCATGCCTTTGAGCGACCAGCTGAAGCAACTGGTCGAGCTTCACAAGTATGCCGAACAGGACATGAGGGATCTCATAGTCCGGATGTGGCCTGGCGAGCCCCTGCCTGGCAGCTACTTCGGCCTGGTGAGGCGGCTTGTGAATGCCTGCCCCCGGTTTTAAGTCATCAAGCGGTCTGTCTGCATCGAAGGTGCATGCAGGGCCTTTGCCCGTGCGTAAGTGCACTGGGCGAAGATGGATGCCGAGAAGCTGGTGAAGGAGGGGCCACCGCAGGGCAAGGAGCATCGCCACCTCGAAATGTATTATGATGGCGTCTTGAAGGGTGCCCGCCTTGTGGTGGAGGAATGTGCTAAAGATGTAATTTTTGAATGAACGTGCTCATGTGATCCTATAATGTGAAAACTAGTTCATTTGCGCTATGCAACGCTTTTTGAATTTAAAATACTACCTTCTGTGCGGTCGTTTATAAAAATTTGAGAGTTGGCCAGTCGTCGGCTTTTGCCGCCATGTAACTAGTACTGAGGTGTTCGGGATAAACCTGAGCACTCTTTATCCAAATTTTGGGTACTTCAAAGGAGGTGTTCAGCGCAACGAACCAGGCAATCGGACTATAAGGCTTTATCACTCTCACTTAGCCATAGAAGTCTACAATTTTTAATTTTGGCGAAGCCCCTAGTATTTGGAAGGCCAAATTTGGGGCGCTATATACGCCTAAGTCGGGCAAGGCCGACTCCTCGCCCGAAGCAGAAAAAGTCTTTAAGGACTTGAGACCTCTCGAACAGCGACAAGCTCTCGCCTTATCATGACAGTCAGTTTTGGCTTTCTCTACTGAGTTGCTCGTCCGGATGAACCGGGACACAATCTCAGTAGTTCTCCCAATGCTACCTTTGCCGATATTGCGGAACGTAAGGTACCAAAACATGGGAGCTGGGCAAACTCAACTATTGACCCAAGACATGATTCAGAGCTGATGCATATAATGCTATAAGTTCGGGGTGCCGCACTATTGAAAGTGTTCGGACTTCTCATGTCGTATTATGGGGTATACGAAAGCCCCTGGCGTACTAGCCGTACCAGAATGTACGGGTGCAAATTGTCGTAAATGAACATACAAGAAAAAAGGATGAATAATGCAATAATAGACTAATGCTATGCATTGTTATTTAAATAATACGTCGAAGCGTATGTATACAGGTAGTGAAAATAAGCAAAGAATAGGACTATTTGACATGTCCTATCCATGGGCAAGCTGCGTACGGGTATTTAAAACAGGTATTTCTATCGTTATCAGAGACCACCTTGGAATTCCATTGTACGACTTAGCTTCTTTCCCCCTTGGTTGTTCCTTCCCGTAATATGTCCGGCAATCATGCTGCCGGAAAGGGCCTCCAGAGAGTAAGGTCCTGAAAGAGAAAAAATGATAATGGTATGCAGCCCCTAGGGCGGTTGAGCCGCATTATGGGACATGCCCTGATCGTGCCCCCGTCTATCCCCATGGTATTTTTAGTGCGTAATTATGTACGTGCGGCACGGATTTCGTTGCTTGACTGGGACTAGGACGGGGACGAATCGCTAGGCGAGCTCTGAACGTGCCAGGCGGTCCTGCTGCAGGTTACTCCGGACTCGCTTGACGGTGTCCGGGGGGTGTATCGCCGAATTGGCGGTTTGCCTTAAAAGGCTGCTTTGTGCTTCTGCTGCGAGGGCCGCAGTGTGCTCCTCTGTGTGGAGCGAGCGCTCTGTGTTTCCATTGACTGTTATGACCCCCCCTAGATTTTGGCATCTTGAGCTTGAGGTATGCGTAATGCGGTACCGCATTGAATTTTGCGAATGCGGTTCGCCCGAGTAGTGCGTGATAGCCACTGCGGAACGGGACATTATCGAAGATTAACTCCTCGCTTTGGAAGTTGTCCGGAGATTCGAAGACCACTTCCAGTGTGATTGAGCCCGTGCAATGGGCCTCTACACCTGGGATGACACCCTTAAAGGTGGTGGGTTTGATCCTCAAGGGATCTATGCCCATTTTGCACACTGTATCCTGATAGAGTAGGTTCAGGCTGTTGCCGCCGTCCATGAGGACTCGAGTGAGGTGAAATCCATCAATGATAGGGTCTAGGACCAATGCGGCGGATCCACCATGACGGATACTAGTGGGGTGGTCCCTGCGATCGAAGGTGATCGGACAAGAGGACCATGGGTTGAACTTTGGGGCGACAGGCTCCATCGCATAGACATCCCATAGTACACGCTTCCGTTCCCTCTTGGTAATGTGGGTTGCGTATATCATGTTCACCGTCTTCACTTGTGGGGGGAACCTCTTCTGTCCTCCCGTGTTCGGCGGCCGGGGCTCATCCTCTTCATCGCTATGTAGCCCCTTGTCTTTGTTTTTGGCATTCAACTTGCCGGCCTGCTTGAACACCCAGCATTATCTGTTGGTGTGATTGGCAGGCTTGTTGGGGGTGCCCTGAATTTGACATGAGCGATCGAGTATGCGGTCCAAACTGGACGGGCTCGGAGTACATCTTTTGAATGGCTTTTTCCGCTGACCGGATTTAGAGCCTCTGAATCCGGCGTTGACTGTTGTATCTTCGGTGTTATCGCCGTTGTTGCGGCGCTTGTGTCTATTTTGACGTGGTCAGCCGTTAGCATCTTTAGTATCTGACATGGCCGGATTCCTTGATGTGTTGTTGCTGGGAGCCAGCCAGCTATCCTCGCACGCGCAAAAGCGGGTCATGAGTGTCGTGAGGGCTGCCATAGATTTCGGCTTCTCCTGACCGAGGTGCCGGGCGAGCCACTCGTCGCGGATGTTATGCTTGAATAACACTAAGGCCTTTGCATCCGGACAGTCAACAATTTGATTTTTCTTAGTTAGGAACCGTGTCTAGAATTGCCTGGCCGATTCCCCTGGCTGCTGAGTTATATGGCTCAAGTCATCAGCATCCGGTGGTCGCACATAAGTGCCTTGGAAGTTGTCGAGGAATGCATCTTCCAAATCCTCCCAACTGCCGACGGAGTCTGCTGGCAAGCTATTCAGCCAATGCCAAGCTGGTCCTTTGAGTTTTAGTGGGAGGTACTTGATGGCATGTAGATCATCACTGCGAGCCATGTGGATATGGAGGAGGAAATCCTCGATCCATACTGCAGGATCTGTTGTACCATCATACGATTCAATATTTACGGGTTTAAAACCCTCTGGGAATTCGTGATCCATAACTTCATCAGTGAAGCATAGGGGGTGTGCAGCGCCTCTGTGCCGGGCTATATCACGACGCAGTTCATATGAGTCTTGTCTGCTGTATTCGGGCCGGCCGGATTTACTTTTAGTGTATCCGGCATGACGGTCATCGTCCCGCGTTGGTGCGCACCCCCGTGACCCGTATATCGATCTTGCATGTTTTGTGCTTTCCAATATGTCTTGCAGGTCCCGCATATTGCCCCGGGCTCTGGTATATTTGTTTGATTGGCAATGGGGTGCAGGCTGAACTTCAGGCTGAAACGCCTCTCTGTCTCGGCCACGAGGTGGCCGGTCAGCCGCATCATACGCTGGTGAAGTAGGTTTCAATGCTTCCTCCTCGAGTGACCTGCGCTTTGGGTATCTCTTGGAGGGACGTTCGAGTTCGTATTCCTCGGCCGCAAGGACTTCGGTCCATCTGTCTACTAGCAAATCTTGATCAGCTCGAAGCTGTTGTTGCTTTTTCTTCAGGCTATTTGCTATGGCTATAAGCCAGCGCTTGAAGCGCTCCTGCTCGATGGGATCCTCAGGCATGATAAATTCTTCATCGCCGAGGCTCACCTCATCTTCGAAGAGAGGCATGTAATTTTCATCCTCCGTTTCTCCCTCTGCTACCTATTCTGGAGGGCTAGCTTGTTCATCCTCCTGCTCTAAATCTGGCTAGAGGGGCTTGTCATCGTCTTCGGCACTATCCGGAGTGTTATTGTCTCTTGTGCCGGTATCACTGCTTTTGCTATGGCGGGACTTAGAGCGGCGCCGCTGACGTCGGTGCTTGGGTTGCTTCTTGGAGGGATTATCCTCTGCTGTCTTGTCGCCATTGCCTTCTTTGGGGGTATCTACCATATATATATCGTATGATGAGGTGGCGGTCCAGCGCCTTGTGGGCAGTGGTTCCTCTTCGTCTCCTGCATCGTCGTCCGTACCGTCGATGTCTTCGGAGTCGAAGTTGAGCATGTCGGTTAAATCGTCGACAGTGGCTACTAAGTGGGTGGTGGGTGGGCGGCGAATTTCTTCGTCGTCCGCATCCCATTCTAGCCGGACATAGTTCGGCCAAGGTTCTCCTGACAAGGAGGGAGACCTTAACGATTTTAGCACGTCGCCAAAGGGCGAGTGCTGAAAGATATCCGCGGAGGTAAACCCCATGATCGGTGCCCAATGGGATTCGATAGGCACGGACGCAGGCGGCTCGGAGTCCGTGGCCGGAGATGAATCCAGTGGTTTGGCAACACGGCTCTCGTAAGGGGTGAAATCAGTATCCAGCTCTATCGCCACTGAGAGTGCGGCCTCCATGGCGGGGTCTATCCACCCGTCCTTGGATGGCGCAATTTCCTCCAGGTTGGAGGCCAGAGAGGTTGCAGGTGTGACTTCCCGAACACTGTCCGACAACAGAGCTAAATCATGCTCGTCGTGATCGTGTGGCGCACCTGGCATGGGCTCGAATCCGCCGAAGATTAAGTCTCTGCGGATGCCGGCAGTGTAGTTCAAGTTTCCGAACCTGACCTGATGGCTAGGGGCGTAGCTTTGGATCTGCTCCAGATGGCCAAGCAAGTTGGCCCGCAGTGCGAAGGCGCCGAATATGAAGATCTGTCCGGGGAGGAAAACCTCGCCCTGGACCGCATAGTTACCGATGATCGAAGGAGCCATCAAGCCTGATGGTGACGGCACAGTGGAACTCTCAATGAAAGCACCAAGGTCGGTGTCAAAACCGGCGGATCTCGGGTAGGGGGTCCTGAACTGTGCGTCTAAGGCAGATGGTAACAGGAGATGGGGGACACGATGTTTACCCAGGTTCGGGCCCTCTCAATGGAGGTAATACCCTACTTCCTGCTTGATTGATCTTGATGATATGAGTATTACAAGAGTTGATCTACCACAAGATCGTAGAGGCTAAACCCTAGAAGCTAGCCTATGATATGATTGTTGTTGTCCTACGGACTAAACTCTCTGGTTTATATAGACACCAGAGGGGGCTAGGGTTACACAGAGTCGGTTACAAGGGACGAGATCTACATATCCATATTGCCAAGCTTGCCTTCCACGTCAAGGAGAGTCCCATCCGGACACGGGACGAAGTCTTCAATCTTGTATCTTCATAGTCCAATAGTCCGGCCAAAGGATATAGTACGGCTGTCCGGAGCCCCCCTAATCCAGGACTCCCTCAGCAGCTGTCACCAAACAGGATATCTTGCCGGACCCAGCCAATAGGGGAGCAGGAGAGGCCGGGCACGATGCCGTAGAAGATCGTTCGGGTCGGCTCCAGGTCCCCGGCCTTGAGGCCGAGCTTGGTCATCGTGTCGCGGTAGAGGATGTTGATGCTTCTGGCGCCGTCCATGAGGACTCGGGAGAACTTGTATGTGCGCCGTGGGACGATGGTGGGGTTGAGGACGAGGGCGTAACCACCCGGACTCGGCATGACTGCCGGGTGATCCTCCCGGGTCCAGGTGATCGGGCGATCCGACCAATGCATGAACTCCGGCTTGGCCGGGACGACGGTGTTCACCTCCTGCCGAAGGAGGCGCTCGCTGCGCTTATCGTCGCCGAGGCTGGTGAAGACGACATAGGCCGCGTTCTAGTCCGGGTAGGTGCGTCGCGCATCGCGCCGCCAATTGGAGGTCCCGCGCCTGGAGCCGGAGCCGGAGGGGGCGGGACGTCACCCCTCATGATGCGCTTGGTGATGGCGCACTGCCAAAGCATGTGCATGGAGGGTCTTGCGCCGTTGTGGTGCTTGCAGGAGGCGTCGAGCATCTGCTCGAAGCTCATGGCGGGCTGCCATGCCGTCTTGCCGGCGCTTCACCGCCGGGTCCGCCGCGGGCTCGGTGGCCGCAACGAGCCGGTTGTCGTGACACGGCGCCGGCTGGTCGGCCTTGCGCTTGTTGTTCTGGTGATGCTGCTGCCGGCTGCTTTCGCCGTCCAGCTTCGGAGGGGGAACCGGCTTCGCCTTTCCGGCTTCATCCAGCGCCACCTGGATCTTCATGGCGGAGTCGGCGTTGGCGTACTTGTCTGCCATCACCATGAGTGTGGCCATGGTGGACGGCTCGGAGTGTAAGAGCTTGTGCTACAGGAGGGTGTCGTCTCGGCACCCGCTGACGAAGTACTGGATCGCCTGGACTTCATGGACGCCCTCGCAGCTGTTCCCGAGCTCGGTTCAGCGTGCGAGGTACTCGCGACCGGTCTCCGTAGGCCCTTGCACGCACATGGCGAGCTAGCTAGGGCGGCCGGGTCGCTTGTAGGTCCCCGTGATGTTGCGGACGAAGGCTTCCTTAAAGTCCACCCACGTGTTGATGCTGCCCATCGACAGGCTGTTCAACCACGTGTGGGCCGACCCTTGGAGCATGAGCGGTGCGTAGCGCACGGCAAGATGACGATTGGCACGAGTGATGCCAATGGCCGTGGTGTAGTCGGTGAGCCAGTCTTCGGGCTTCACCGTCCCGTTGTACTTGGGGGTGTCGCAGGGGAGCATGAATCCTTTGGGGAAGGGCTCCTCCCGGATGCGCGGGCCGAAGCACGCCGCCCCGATAGCGCCGCTGTCCTCCACCTCTAGGGAGCGAGCGAGCTGATCGTGGCGGTGGCAAGCGTCAGCGTCGTCGATGGCGCATGGGCCGAGTCGACTTGCGGCCCGGCCACGAGGGGCCGGGTTGGTTGGAGCCGGACGCCGGCCATGCTAGCCGGGTCCACGCTGGATCTCCAGGACGGGCTCGTCACCCAATCCACCGGCGGCTGTAGCGGCCGGGTCACGTCGAATCCGGGCTCGGCCGGAGTGCGCCTCGCCAGGTTGCGACGAAGCGGTGTGTAGAAGTTTGCCGGACCCGCCAAGGCGGGCGGAGCCAGATCCCGCCGGCTTGGCGAGCTGGTTGAGACGGTCATGCTGGGTGTTGGCGGCGTGGAGGAGTTCGCGCATCCGCCTGATGCGCTCTTTCAGCTCCTCACCCGCGAGCTGGTCCAGGCCGGCTGCGGCTGCCTGGGCAGCGCGCATGTTCTTCACTGGGGTCTCGTAGACGGTTGGGACGGCGCCAAGGCCCTGCCGATCGCTCCTCCCAGGGCACGCACATCGGCGACCCAGCTTGGCTCGGCCGCAGCAGGCGTGAATCCGTAGGCGGCATCACGCTCCAGCTGAGCGGCGTCCAGGCGACGCTGAGTGGCGGCGAGCATCTCGGACAGGTCCAGCATCTGCTGGCGCCTTTCCTCGAGATGGGTTCGGGCCTCAGCGACGTTGGTGGCGTCGACGTCGTTGCCGAGGGGGATGCGGAGGCTCTGCATCGCGGCGCGCAACGGATCGGATGGCTCGATCCGTTCCCCTGCGGCCCTGGCGGCAGCCTTCCTCGTCTTGCTCGACGAGGAGGAGGCACCATCGCCGGTGACGAAGACCTCCACATGGATGTCCATTTCCCTGGGGGAAACGCCGCCGCCGAGGGAGATGGGAGAGTCGGAGTAGCTGAGCACCTTGCTGGGGTAATCGTCGGCCGCGAACGCATCAGAGATGCGCAGCGCGGCGAAGGAAGCGGCAAGTGCGCCGATGACGTCGTTCGTCAGCGTGACGGACTCGTCGGCATAGGAGAAGGGCCCCGTCTGAAGCATGCTCCCGGCCAGCTACTCGAGCTGCCCTACGGTGGGCGCCAACTGTCGTGGTGAGCACACGGCAGATGCCAAGGGATGGCTAAAGAGAGGAGGAGGCTCGAGGGTGCTGGTGGACTCCAGAGGCGAGGTTGGCATGAGTGGGCGCGGGACGCCGGACATACCCAGGTTCAGGGCTCTCCGGAGAGATAATACACCTAGTCCTGCCGAGTGTAGTTGGATGATCGATAGTACAATGTTGCTCCTCGAGCTGTGTGGAGGAGGAAGGAGGCTGGCCAAGGCTTGGGCTGCTCCTTCTCTCCGGTGTTGCTGTTTTGTGGCTAGTCTATGCTTACTTGCTTTTCTCTCGTATGTGTTTTTTGCTTGCCCTCTCGCTCGCCCCCCGTATGATCGTGGGCTTCCGGGGGCTTTTATAGTCCAACCCCCGGGGGTACAATGGTAATGTTACAAGTCAGTGGGTCCGTATTGTCGGTGTCCGGGGACCTAGGCTGGGTCCCGCTAAGGGTTTATGGTTTGCCGGGTTCCCCTAGGTGCGGGCCCTGCATGCCTAGGGGGACTGTGCGCCGTCTTGTCGATCGTCACGGCGTGGCCGAGTCGAGTCGCATACAATGCTCTCCGTCAGGTTGCCCCTTCGCTGCTGCCGGTGAGGGCGGGGCATTAGAGCCACGCCTGCCCCGGGTGGGTAGGTGAGGGGCACTGTTGCCACGTTCCTGCTGACCAGAGGCATGGGAGGGGCACTGTTGCCTCGGTCATTGTTGATTGAAGACTCGTCCCCATCATACGGCCTGGATGGGATGGAAGTTGACCCGCGGCTGGATTGCGTAGCACGCCACGGGTGGCGCTGGCTTGTCGAGGAGGCTTTGGTCGTGCCGGGTTCGGCTGTCTTGCGCTAGTTGTCAGTACCGGATTTTCGGGATATTAATTTCCCAGAAAATGGCCCTTGCGCAGCCCCAGGATTACTGTTAGCTGATGAGGCACCAACTCGATACAGAAATTCCAAGCAAGGTACATAATATGCAGTACAAGACCATTCTGGCCTATGAGTACAACAAATGGTTTCTAGTGGTTGAAGGCGGAAGCGGTTTGTGGATCATCAGCGTCTATGGGACTCCATTTCCCACAGGAACAGCTGACCAGGTTAACTCCTATCTTCGCGAGGCTGTTGTCACCATTGCTTAGGTTCCGGGGCTGTCATCGCAACGCTCCTCTCCAAGAAAGAAATCTGGCCAAGACAATAGCCAGGGACAAGCCAGTGAGTACTTTGAATGTACTCGCAAACATTATGAACACGGGTATAATATAACAGACGATAATCATGCTCTGAAATATTCTATAATCACATCGTTAGTCATGAAATCAAACCCATGATGCACGCAAGCAGGTTGCTCATATAAAACACGAATATGCAATCAGAGAATAAAAATAGAATGCACCGATCGGGTGTCTGAAGCGACGCCTCGAAAGGATAAAATATATAAAGCATGCCTCAGTCGGGCGTCTGTGTGACACCACATAAAGGGCTTACAAGGTAAACAAGTAACAAGCATGCCACAGTCGGGCGTCTGAGCGACACCTCATAAAGGGCTTATAAGGTAAACAAATAACAAGCATGCCACAGTCGGGCGTCTGAGCGACACCTCATAAAGGGCTTATAAGGAAATAATCACATGAATATCCAGGAGGTAGAACCGTCCCAGGGATACTCAATAATTCAAATAATATAAATGGTTAGTCCATAATAATAATAATAATCATAATCATCATACGTCACAAGTCATGATCCATGTTCTGGTTTAGCAGTTTCTCCTCCGAAGACCGACACTAAGACCGACACTTGACCCATCCCAGACTGTAGTCCTTACCCATGGACACGGTTATTCGAATAGATTTAATCTCTGCAGAGGGTGTACTCTTTACCCACGAGTAACGGATTCCTTTAGTCCATCAGGACTAATTCCGTCTACGGTCTTTTAATTGAAAACACACCTGACCCGCACACACCAGCTTAACTCACTGGTGTCTGGAATCACCCACGACACCTGTTAAGCGAAACTCTAAGTGGGGAGGCTACAACCTCGCGTAGCATGGGATCAAATTTATATCGTGCGCTCTAAGGTGTGCCCCCCTCTCGGTCCCAACCGGAAACACCCATGCCCCCGGACCAGGTGGCATGCCTACCGGATGCAGCCGGTATCTTCCACCATGGCCTCTCTGTACGGTGTGTGCTAGGAAGGGGTTGACAACTTACTGAACCGTACCCCACCTGCGGCAGGGACAAGTGGTAGTACGAAACAAATATGGGGGTTACTGGAACAAGACTCGATCTACGGCCGACTCAGGAGGTTTAAGTATTCCCTGCATGATTAGCATAACAAATATATTTTCAACCAACAGGCAGAATCACCACTCATCATACCCCGTCATGCCATACCGGACACAACCGTCTCGACGAGGAACTAGGGACAAGCTCGTGTCTACCCAAGACAGAGACTTTCCCGGCTTCCTTACGGTATGTATGAAAGGCATACGAGGGTGATTACTATCACAACGTATCAAATTTCAGTAGCACGGAATCATCAATATGCACTTATGAGTATGCTCATATCATCACATAAAATAACAAAACTCCAAGACAAGGAGTGTTGTAACCGTATTCAAACGACACACAAAAATATTATGCCAGAGTTCAGAATGATTGCCTTCAAATTGTGGAGGGGTTGGGTGCATTCCAAAACTTTTTGAAAGTTTTCTTCCCTCTCCAAAATCCCTATTTTAAAATTTTGAATTAATGCATAGTTTCAAAACAGTACAAAAAAGTTGTCTGAATTTTTTTCAAATAAATCTGAAAATAAACTAGACAATATTTGAGAGAGGTAGGAGAAAGAATCAACTCATTTGGAGTTATATTTAAAAAGTTATGGCCGGTCAAAGTTTTGGTCAAATACTGTTTTTAAAATAAAACAAAAAAAAGAAAAACGTTTCGAAAACTAAACACGTCGAAGGCGTACTCTGGTTTTATGTCTCCACTTACACCTGCGTGGACCGGCGCCGGGTCACTGACAGTGGGTCCTGGGGGCCCACTGGTCAGGTTTGACCAGTCACCCCCCGCCTCCTTCCTCCTCTGGCCGAACAGAGGTGAGGCTCCGGCGATCGTCGCCGGTGATTAGGGGCTCCTCGTGGGCTCCGAAGGGCAGGGATGGATCCGCCAGCCCGGGGCGGTCCTCCCGGTAGTCGCTAGGGTGGTGGGGGTGAAGGGAGTCGCCGGCGGTGAGCTTCGCGGCGGCCGGTGGCTTCGTGAAGTTTGGGGCTTTGGGCTACGGTGGTTTCTCGACGCAGCTGAGGGTTCGAGCAGCTCCGCACGGTCGAGGGGAGGAGGATGGTGGTGCTATACGGACGAGAGGGGCTCAGGTTGCGACTGAATGGACCGGAGGGCGGCGGCGGCTGGACTGGCCGGAGACGAGGAAGAGGACCTTCCCCCCGACGATTACTGGCTGTGGGGACTCTATGGGGGTGGCTTGAGGTCGCCTGAGTGCTTGGATGAGCTCAGGGGCTCCTACTTATAGCGTGACTAGGTCGGTTCCGCGGCGGCCGAAGATAAGCTCGGCGAACCGCCTCGCTGTAGCTTGCAGGGCATCGTGGCGGCGACGGGCGCTTGCGGACAAGCTTGTGGATGAGCTCACCGCCTCGAGGGCAGCCGGGCGCTGGGGGTGGCTCGGGCGGCGCCGTCCCGGGCAGGAGCCCACTGTGGCCGGCCGCTAGCCGCCGTGGCCGACCTGACGGCGGCGCTGTAGGGCGCCAGGGGCGGCCCTACGGCAAGGGAGGGGTCGGGGCGTGCTGGTGGTGAGTGGGGAGGGGCCAGGACGGGCGCAGAGGGGCGGCAGTGGGACACGGCGACTTGCAAGCGCGACGCAAAACGCGCTGGCTGCCGCATCTGCACTGCAGACGCCAAAGCGCGGCGAAATGCCAGCGTATGTTAGAGAGCTTGGGTGGGGCTGGTAATTAGCAGGTCTAGGTTAGAGGCATCCAGGAGTTTAGTGAACAAGGTTGCTGGGTCAGTGGATCAAGCTTATAATTTAAACTCAAAACCATGTCAAAACTGACTATGCACCCAAGGTGTTTGACAGAATGCCAAGGGCATCTAGGAAACTCTTGGGGTGGCCAAAATCTTCAGACCAGTGTCTCTCTAAGTGTAGGTGATGGTGGCAAGGTTATATGGGCAAAACCAGAAACTTGCTAGTGCAAGTTTTGCAAAACTTCAGTTCTGGACAGAAGGTAAATGGCATAGTTTCATGGGCCAAAAATACTCCAATAGGTCCATTCTCCTGGACTTAAGGGTTTTGCAGGGTGGTTGATATGCAGGAGAAAGATTATGGGCATTAGAGCAACAAAAATTAGAGTTGCTGTAGAAAAACCCAACTGGACCAGAGAGCAAAAGAGGGTGTTTTGCTCAAATTTTTCAAAGAACATTAGTGGGTTTTTGCACAAAGATGAATAATATACTCCTACTAACATCCCCTAATTTTGGTGGAAGTTTCAAAGAAATATTTAAATAGGTTGTAGTGCAAAAGTGCAACTGGACCAGATTTAAAAACTTGGGGAAAAGCTCAAAATCTCCAAATGACTAAAGGATATTTTTGCATAAAAGTGATTTAGGGACATTATATGTCATCCCCAAATTTTGGTGGGATTTTTAAATAAATTTATCAAAGGGTTGTAGTGCAAATGGAACCCTAATACTTATGAAAAACCATTTTAGAGAAATCAAGCTCAGGGAAAAATAATTATATAAATAATCCCACTGATAAAATAATTGTTTTGTTTGAGGGGGGTAAACAAGTCCAATAGTAATTGAAAAGTTTTTACTTGGGGTGAAAACTCCACAACTCAGAAGAAAAGAGAGGTTCTGAGATCAAAAATAAAGCCAGAAAAATAAAAATTTAATTTCATGGCAAAATTCTAGTAAACAAAACATGGTTAAATTTTTGGGGTGTTACACTAGTCGTTGGGGCCGAGTCGACGTGTCTTGCCGGGTCGGCTAGTCTGGCCGGCTTGCGGGGCTTGGCCGGGTCGAGCGACCCAGCCAAGCGCGTGCCGGTATTGAGGGGCGGTGCCAGCCCGTTGATTTTTGAAGAGGATCCGGGTTCCGTTGCCTACCCGGGATCCATCCCCCAACACGTTCCTTTCGAACATTCAAGGTTGGTGACACAATTTACCTCAAGCTGTAGACATACATACAATCTTCCGTCGCACCAAGAGCAAACCACAAGCTGGCTTACAAGTTCTACGGGCCTTTCCCCATCATCGACAAGATAAATGAGGTGGCGTACAAACTCCAGCTACCCCCACAAGCAATAGTTCACCTTGTGTTCCATGTTTCACTCCTTCGGCAAGCTCTCCTCCCTGGTACGAGCGCTGAAACTCACCTTCCACACTGTTTGGATGACATCGTTGTGCCGGAAGCTGTTCTTCAGACCCGCTGGCGCAAGTACAAAGACGGCGTCTGTGAACAAATGAAGATACAATGGTCAGCTTCTTCCAATCTGGGCATCACTTGGGAGGATAAAGCAAGCTTGATTCCCTTGTTCCCGCATGCGGAGGCTTGGGGGCAAGCCTCTTCCCAAGGAGGAGGGGATGTCTGCACCCCCGACAACGGGGACCCCACAAGGCAGCGACGACCGCACCCACCAGGCTGCTACCAGACCCACTCGGCCCAAGCAGCCCAACCCAAGAGTCCACGGGCCGGAATGGGCCAACTGAGGCGCCCAACAGCTACTACTAAAGGCGATGCACTCGAGAGGAAGGGCATCGAGTGGATCAATGGCAACGGCTGCTCGGCTCTTATCCCCTCCCCTTTCTTCTCCGCGACGAACGCTAGCTACCTCAATCTTGTAATCTCTCCTGTAATCGCCACTAAATCCTACCTCCGTGAGGAATTGCTGCTAGTAATGGGGAATTACCCTACCATATCCTATCATTGTGGCTATCCTGTTCCTTTGTTTTTTGCTCAATGAGAGCAGTTTTTTTGTCCGAGAATTGGAGATCTTGTTGAACCTTTTGCTTTTTAATAAACGGAAACACTAACGCCCACACGTGTGGGCGTTCCCCAACTCGCCCACACGCCTGAATCGTCGTTCACTGTCTTCTGCACGAATCTTGACATGAAAAGGTGAATTTGGTGTGCCACGTAGGACGAGGCTGGTGTGTGGGTGTTGAAGAGTTTGCCCACACGCTTGCACCATGCTGTTTGCCAGCTGCGGTGTGTGGGCGAACTAGTTTCTGCCTACACAGCCATCCACCTACTTCATGCGTGTGTGGGCGAACTGCTTTTCGCCCACACGACACTCCTACGTTGTGGATGGCAACTGCAGTAAGCCGAACGTGGTAACTAGGTAAACACACATGACAACTGTGATTCTTTTGCTAGACGGCAACTGCAGTTGCGCGTATGTGGCAACCAGATAAACACACATGGCAACTGTGATTAACAATACATGGCAACTATGATTGGACCGCACGTGGCAACTAGGTAAACACACACGGCAACTTCTGTTTGACCATATGCGGCAAGTAGTTAATCACACTGGCAGCTATGGTTTGATTACACACAGCAACTACCATAAATTAGACATGGCAACTATAGTTAACCAAAAAAGATAGAGTTGTCATGCTTTTACAACTACACTTGCAATCCCGGATAACTACATCTGCCAACCAGGATGGCAACTAAATCGTCATCCCGCGGTGTACCTAACGTAGTTGCGCCAGGACGTGTGGGCATTTTTGCTTTGTGCCACACGCGTGGAGTGGAGATGAGTAGTACTTGTTGGCGCGTGGCACGAAGTAGCCGCGCCTATACATGTGGGCAATTCTAATGTCCGCCCACACACGGCCCGTGTGGGCTGCCTCATGCTTACACCACACACAGTGTATGGGCACATGTCGAATATACCAAACGTGTGGCAGTTATCGGCATCCTTAATAAATTGGCCGTATGCATCACTTTGATGCAGAGGCCGGGGGACAACCTCCTTTTTTATAAAAAAACGACGCCCTGGATGGCCTCCCCTGACCGTGACGGTTCCTTCATAGGAAGATGCAATCTCTCGTGATCCGTAGGAAGCTGTAGTGCTGTAGTCTGTAGCCTGTAGCAGAGTAATAGTATTTGCCCCTAATGAATGGCATGGTGTGAGATGTTTTCACGTGTTTCTATTCATTTCTAAATTGCTTACCAATACGTGATATGTCTTGTTCAGATCAGAGGCTTTGGCTCAGCTTTTCCCTTGTTAAAATATCATGTTTGTTGTTGCCACAAAATTCAGTGACTAGTTCAGTTATGTACTTATGTGTTGAAAAAAAATCAGTGATTTTCTCAGTCATGTGGTCAAAGCATACATTCTTTGGTATAAAGCTTTTGAGTTGCAGAAGTGGGCTGGGGTGGCTTTCTCCACTTTTGATATGTAAGCTTCCAAACCAGTGTCGGGTACTTTGTCTAGAAATGAAGTTCTTGCTCCAGGGATTTATATTTTCACCAAGACTATTAGATGTGCTGCAATCCAACAACCTTGAAGACTATCAGATGTACTTTGTCTAGAATTGATGTCAAGGATAAGCCTCTTTGAGTTAGACTTGCCTTCTCCTCAAAACATCCATTATCTTATCTGTAAACATTGGGGGTTATATTGAATTTGACACATTGAGAAGAACTAACTTCCTATCGAAAAAAGGTGTTCGCACACGAACACGTCACCGTGTACCTCCAACACCGAGGGTGATGCACCGCAGCTCACGTCGAAGGAGACCCGACCGACAGCGCGATACGCAAGACAGTCGACGGGCGCTTTTGCAGACCCGAAGCCCCGCTTGCCCGGGAGGGACCCCGTCAGGGCGCGCGGCGGCTATGGGCTGCTCTAGGTCGATTCGCTCGCCCCTAGAGCCTCGTGGATCGCTGCCCTCCAACGCGAAGAACGAACGAAGAACAAGAAAGAAAGATACAAGGGTAAGGGATAAAAGTAGATGAACACAAAAGTGTAATTGATAGATTGGTTCGATTGTTGTTGTTTTATCGGCCATCACCCCTTGGGTATATAAGAGGCGGCTGGACTTCCCGTGCAATGAAAAGTTTGGATTCACGTCCAAAACCCTAGTCAAATTCGGATTGGTTTTGTCCGAACTTTCCAAAACTGTTCGGTTTAAACTGGCTGCACCTTGCGGGTCTTTTTTGTGGCGGTAAACGACTTCGGATGAAAACGAGCCCACAAGCAATCTTGACTGTTTCGACGAGGCGAACAACTTTCATGTTGAACTTTTTTGATTAGAGGCCATCTTGAGAGAGTTTTTGACTGTTTTCCGAAGTCTGCAGCAGAAAAATATGGAATCCGGAGGGTTGCCTCCGGAGTGTCCGGCCATCTACTGTAGCAGCATCTTGTAGCAGCCATAACTTTTGCATATGAATTCGGATTGGGACGATCTTTATATCAAAATCAATCGTTTCGACGAGACGAACAACTTTCATGTTGAACATTTTTCCATCCGAGATCATCTGAATAACCCTTTGAGCCCATCTTCAATTTCTCGTCCGTTTGACTATCACAGCCTCCAACCCGGCAAGTTTTCTATCCGAGTAAGCTTTCCACACCGACAATGTTTCTATCCGGCAAGATTTCACACCGGCAAGGTTTCACTCCGGCAAGGTTTGTACTTCGGCAAGGGTTTCACTCCCGCAAGGTTTGTACTCCGGCAAGGGTTTCACTCCGGCAAGGTTTGTACTCCGGCCAGGTTTCCTTTCTGACAAGGTTTCCACCCCAGCAAGAGTTTTCTTTTCCACTTAGGGCCGGCCCGCGAAGTGTTGCCTCTAACTTTTGCATACGAACCCGGATTCTTAACCATGCCAAAATCTGGTGTCAAC
This sequence comes from Aegilops speltoides, assembly GCA_021437245.1. Lineage (NCBI taxonomy): Eukaryota > Viridiplantae > Streptophyta > Magnoliopsida > Poales > Poaceae > Aegilops > Aegilops speltoides. The sequence continues at coordinate 551,074,224 of CM038147.1, read as the reverse complement.
ACATGCCCCCCTGTTTTTCGACAAAGCTTGTGTGCCGAAAAATAACTTGTACTGTGTTTGTTCTAAGGGCGATGTCAACACCCCATCGGCCATTTATTTTTCTTAGGGCGATAATTATGTATCTACCATTGCCTATTTAGGCTTCTTGCCACACACTCGGGTGGTATTTCTTCAAGTACTTGCCATTGAGAGCTCGAGGTAACAACGCCCCTTGTAGGGATTCCACCAAATATGAATTTCCGGGAACTACTCTTGCGATCCTAAAAGGACCTTCCCAACTTGGAGACCACATCCCAAATTTTCTATCTTTTGAACCAATCGGTAGAATCACTTTCCAGACGAGATCACCAACTTGAAAATTCTTCAACTTTACTTTCTTATTGTAAGCTCTTGCCACCCTCAACTTGTCTCTCTCTATGGCCTTCAAAGCAGCCAAACGTTTATCGGCAACTTCGTCAATGTTATCCATCATTAAATTATAAAAGTCCACTGCCAATAAATCATTTTGCTTGGCTATTCTCAAAGCATTCAAATTTACCTCCACCGGTAAAACAGCCTCTTGACCACATACTAGCTCATATGGAGTCACCTTCATAGCACCATGCCTTGAGATCCTATGTGCCCATAAAGCCTCACACAACAACTCATGCCATCTCCTTGGATTATCCTCAATCTTCTTCTTGATGAGTTTGATTAAAAATTTATTGATAGATTCAGCGTGTCCATTGGCTTGGGCATAATACGGAGAAGAATTGAGCAACTTTATGTTATAAGATTCGGCAAATTCTCTGACTTGGTGTGACATAAAAGATGAGCCTTGATCTGTAGTCAACGTTTGAGGAATGCCGAATCTATGAATAATGTGCTCGGTTATGAATTTAATTACTACCGCATGTGCCACGTTCTTTAGAGGTACTGCTTCAGACCATTTAGTGAAATAATCGGTTGCTACCAATACGAACCGATGCCCCTTTGAGGAAGACGGATGAATTTGTCCAATAAAGTCTAAACCCCATCCTCTGAAATGCCACGGCTTGATAATGGGATGTAACATAGCAGCAGGAGCCAACTGAATATCACCAAATTTTTTAGAAGCTTCACACCCTTTGTAATATCTAAAGCAATCATTAATCATAGTCGGCCAATAAAATCCAGCACGTCATAGCAACCATTTCATCTTGCGAGCCGATTGATGAGTGCCACAAATACCTTCATGGACCTCCCCCATAGCAACTCTCGCTTGGTCCTCGTCCAAGCACTTTAGAAGAACATCATCAACCGTTCGGCGATAGAGATCATCATCTCTCATTGTATACTTGAAAGCCATCCGCCGAACAGCCCTGTCCACCCTTCTACTAGGATCACACAAATAATCAACAATGGGTTTCCTCCAGTCTTGACTTTCTCCTGCATTGAAATTTCATTAGTGGCCGAAGCTGTGGACTTCAGTTCGGCCTTACCTATGTTGACGAGACTAAGCATCGGCTATTAAGAACACGTCACCGTGTACCTCCAACGCCGAGGGTGATGCACCGCAGCTCACGTCGAAGGAAACCCGACCGATAGCGCGATACGCAAGACAGTCGACGGGCGCTTTTGCAGACCCGAAGCCCCGCTTGCCCGGGAGGGACCCCGTCAGGGCGCGCGGCGGCTATGGGCTGCTCTAGGTCGATTCGCTCGCCCCTAGAGCCTCGTGGATCGCTGCCCTCCAACGCGAAGAACGAATGAAGAACGAGAAAGAAAGATACAAGGGTAAGGGATAAAAGTAGATGAACACAAAAGTGTAATTGATAGATTGGTTCGATTGGTGTTGTTTTATCGGCCATCACCCCTTGGGTATATAAGAGGCGGCTGGACTTCCAGTGCAAGGAAAAGTTTGGATTCACGTCCAAAACCCTAGTCAAATTCGGATTGGTTTTGTCCGAACTTTCCAAAACTGTTCGGTTTAAACTGGCTACACCTTGCGGGTCTTTTTTGTGGCGGTAAACGACTTCGGATGAAAACGAGCCCAAACGCAATCTTGACTGTTTCGACGAGGCGAACAACTTTCATGTAGAATGTTTTTTGATTAGAGGCCATCTTGAGAGAGTTTTTGACTGTTTTCCGAAGTCTGCAGCAGAAAAATATGGAATCCGGAGGGTTGCCTCCGGAGTGTCCGGCCATCTACTGTAGCAGCATCTTGCAGCGGCCATAACTTTTGCATACGAATTCGGATTGGGACGATCTTTATATCAAAACCGATCGTTTCGACGAGATGAACAACTTTCATGTTGAACGTTTTTCCATCCGAGTTCATCTGAATAACCCTTTGAGCCCATCTTCAATTTCTCGTCTGTTTGACTATCACAGCCTCCAACCCGGCAAGTTTTCTATCCGAGTAAGCTTTCCACACCGACAATGTTTCTATCCGGCAAGCTTTCACACCGGCAAGGTTTCACTCCGGCAAGGTTTGTACTCCGGCAAGGGTTTCACTCCGGCAAGGTTTGTACTCCGGCAAGGGTTTCACTCCGGCAAGGTTTGTACTCCGGCAAGGGTTTTACTCCGGCAAGGTTTGTACTCCGGCCAGGTTTCCTTTCTGACAAAGTTTCCACCCCGGCAAGAGTTTTCTTTTCCACTCAGGGCCGGCCCGCGAAGTGTTGCCTCTAACTTTTGCATACGAACCCGGATTCTTAACCATGCCAAAATCTAGTGTCAACACATGCCCCCCTGTTTTTCGGCAAAGCTTGTGTGCCGAAAAATAACTTGTACTGTGTTTGTTCTAAGGGCGATGTCAACACCCCATCAGCCATTTATTTTTCTTAGGGCGATAATTATGTATCGACCATTGCCTATTTAGGCTTCTTGCCACACACTCGGGTGGTATTTCTTCAAGTACTTGCCATTGAGAGCTCGAGGTAACAACGCCCCTTGTAGGGATTCCACCAAATATGAATTTCTGGGAACTACTCTTGCGCCTTGTCCCACATGCTCACTGTTTTATCAAGAATTGTGATGGTAACCTTGAGCCTTGAGATGTTCTCCTTGACCGAGACACTGGCGGTCGACGATTCCAAGATTTTGAACAACAGTGGGGGCAGCTTCTACCGCCGATCAACTGGGAGGCATATTGGTCGAACTTTCCCAGAGACTCGGCGCAGAATTCTCGGAGACTCCGCCTGATCCATGGCGCAGAGCTTCAGTGTTGTTGACTCATTTTTCACTGATTTTATTTCGTTAGTAGTAGCTCAACAGATGGTTTCTGTTCTTACAAATCGGGGCCGAGCCCCCTCGCTTCGGTGGACTTCCCTAGTTGATATGGGGAAGACAGTTTCATCCTGAACCTAAATCTCATTCATCTTTTCGGTGGTATTAAGGCTTGAGGATGGTTCTGCCCATTTTGAGTTTGCTCCCAGCTAGTTTTTTTTTTCTTTTTTTTTTGGTCAAAGCAAATGCCTGTAAAAGCTACAGTAGTAAAACTTAGCAAGCTTAGATGCTTGAGCGCTGATTGATGGCCAACTTTCAGGTGTTTCTTTGACTGAGAGACAAACAGCTGATGGTTCCAAGATATTGAATCAAGCAAAGCTGCTTTTCAGGGACGTTCAGGTATTTTTTTGTTCAATAATTATTGAATCAAGCAAAGCTGCGCTTCGGATTACAGAATATAAAGCCAGTGATGCAGTCAGTGCTGTTTGCGTGAAACACGTTCAGATTACAAACGCCATCCCGTTCGCCACAGCTTCCGTCGTGGACTGGTTGGTTATTAGTTTTGGATGCTTGCTCTCACCATTCCGTCGTAGTCTAGGTGGTTAGGATACTCGGCTCTCACCTGAGAGACCCGGGTTCAAGTCCTGGCGACGGAATTTTTTTGAACTTTTTCCTGAAGTTGAGATGAGAACCCTCATTGACACTTTGACCCTGTTCGGAGACCCGCCACTCCACCACGCCGCTCCCGGATCTGGAGTTAAAAGGCACGGAGCTGGAAACAGATGCTTCACAGCTCCTCGTATTTTTAGGAGTTGGAAACAGGCCCTTTGTTAGTTAACTTTTTCCTGAAGTTCAGAACCCTCGTTGACACTTTGTTAGTTCTTACGATAGATATCTTATTATTCGATTCCGACTTTTGCGATAATACGTTGGAATCAGTTGCTCTATGAACTTTCTACTATACAGTTAGAAGCTGAAGACTGTTTAATCACCATGTGCATTCACAGTATGCTTACTGAATCAGATTGCAGAACATTCAGTGCATTGTCTAGATAAGAATGCACTTTAACTGAACTGTTCATGAAGGGCATCCATTTCCATTTTCTTTTTCATACCAAAGCCGGCGGGAACCCGGTCTAGAAACATCCAATGTCAGGAGGGGGCAGGAAGATTGCTGGAAATTTGTCCCAGACAAACACATGATCTGTTGGTTTGGATTCTCAGGATCCCCTTTGTCTGAATCCGGAACAGTCCATGTGTCCGCATGCATGGCGGAATTCAAATATGTAATGGATCAAATAGAGCAAATGCAGTTTCTTCTGGTTTTGTAGACCATTTCCAGCCATGTCTGAATCAAACAAAGGTGCGGCCCAGCTCGTGCCCAGTCCTATCGTTCGTGCTGTTTTGTGATGTCAAGAATATCGTTTGACCTCTGCTAGTGCTAGTTTTGTGTGGTCCGCATGAACAGATAGGATCTAGTATTTGCACCGTCAATATTCCGTCGTAGTCTAGAGACCCGGGTTCAAGTCCCGGCGACGGAACTTTTTTACTTATATTTTTGTTAATTTTGACCGACCTACATTTCTGAATCTGATTCAGTTTCAATTGGTTTTGACCACCCAGGATCAAGACGTAATGAATCTTGATCCTTGACACAGACGCAATTCCATTATTATGGATTTGGGGCAAAGCCGATCAGCAAGCGGCAAGGCCTTCACAAGATCAGCAAACTCAACTGAAACTGCACTATATTTAGACATGTAGGTAGGTCCAAATTAACAATGTTGAGCTTGCTGATCGAATTCATGAAGATCTTCACCTGATTGACATTCCGTCGCTCGGGACATCTTACAACAACAATGCCTTCCAGTTTTAAATAAGTTGGGGTAGACTAAAACTGAAATTAATAAGATCTCGAAACTAAGTCATGACTTTGGCACGTGGATAGCTAACTTTCAAGCACCCCTGTCCATGACTAGTTATTTAGTAATATTTCAGATTTTTAGATCTCTCTTGACGGATTTCTCCCCTTGTCAAATTTGGTCTACCTGACTTTCCTTACATTATCAGTATGCTTTAACTATCTGCTATGTATTGATGCTTCTTGAGGCATGTGTTGTATATGCCAAACCATCTTAGATGATGATGGACAAACTTTCCTTCAATCAGTGCTACCCCAAGTCTATAACGTATATCATCATCCGGACTCGGTCTTTCCTTGTGTTGACACATGTCCATCTTAACACGTGTATCTGTGCTACACCTAACTGTTGAACATGTCGTCTTTTAGTTGATCAACATTCAAGGCCATACAACATCACAAGTCAAATCATCATCCTATAGAACCTGCCTTTTAAACTTTTGTGGCACTCTCCTATCACAGAGAACGCTAGAAGAAGTTTGGCGCCACTTCATCCAGCCAGTTTTGATTTGATGACTCACTTCTTCATCGATATCACCATCCTTCTGCAGATTAACCCCCAAATATCGAAAAGTGTCCTTCCGAGGTATCACTTGCTCATGAAGGCTAACCTCCTCCTCCTCGTGTCCAGTAGTACTGAAACTTATATTTAGTTTGTTTCTAGGGAAGGTTATACTTAGTTGTGTGCGTGTGACCAAACTTTCTGCATCTACACAAAAAACTTGCTTCTTTTTTAGCAGAACACAAAAACTTGCTGGACAGGCGGACCGTCTATCTAGAAGGTTGGGCTAGTACAACACCGGTGTATGCTGGACCGGGCTTGGCGAGGGCATGACTGTCTCGCTTGTAGAGGCACTGGCCACCCTCGCATCAAGCAGCGCCCAGAATGGGCCGGTTGTTTTTTCACAGTTTTGCTTTATTTTTTACCTTTGCTTATAATTCTTAATATATCTATTACAGTTTACAAACATAATTGGAAAATGTTAATCTTGCATTTAAAAATGTTAACATGTATAGAAAAATATTTCTAATGTATACAAAAAATGTACAATGTCCGTCGAAAAAAGTAGACATCAAAACACACACACACACACACACACACACACACACACACACACACACACACACACACACACACACACACACACACACACACACACACACACACACACACACACACACACACACACACATATATATATATATATATATATATGAGAAAAATGTTAATCATGTATTTAAAAAATTAGATGTGCATAAAAATATATTTCAAGTGAATACAAAAGGTACAATGTGTATAAAAAAAGTAGAGATCAAAACATATATATGAGCGTGTTGCCTGTAATAAGTCTTTTGTCACAACTACTTTAGGTTGTGGACGAGAGCAGTGAATCATCCTTGATGTGAACTTTTGTCTTGGCTTTTTCAATACAAATTTGGGGAGGTGGGCCCATTGACAAAAAATATATAGATATGAGAAAAATACCGTGTGCGTGATTTCCATAAAGGTGGAGGGCGTTTTCATAAAAAAAGCCGGGCTGAGCAGTGTGGCAAGACACGGCCAGCGTGGCACCATTTGTCAGCTTGTGATTGGCTCTGGACTGAACTTTCACATACATTGCAAGTCTAGGGATGAGGTGATCACCTTTTGCAAGTTTGTGGACTAAACCATTACATTCATTGCAAGTTTGTGGGTCTGTAGTGCTCTTGCCTCATTATTCTTCTTTGGTGTTCATGATGGAGCCGGCGCCTGCATAACGGTCAATGTTCAATGTTCATTGCCTCTCCAATGAATCCTCTGGCCAAAGGGCGGCCTAATAAAGCCTTGGCATCTTGCCAGCACCCTTTCTTCATCCTGGTCGATGCGGCAAAAGGGAGGCAGTGTAGATATAGTGTGATGGCCACTTCTGTTTTCTCTTGCTGGCATGCGTAGCTGTTGGAGAACTGGCTGGAGATGCACTTGCGGTGGTCCTGTTGTCCCAAGTGGCGTCATCCCCAGCATTGGCATGGTTAGATCTAGACCGGAGATGCAATTTGGACCCAATTGTGTTTTCTATTCTCATATTGGGGTCCCCATTCAAAATGTGAGAGACTGAGTTGTAATTTTCTTTTTCCACGTCCTTGTTTGAGCTTTGTAATGTGAATACTTTCATAGTCTATGAAAGCTTTTGGGGCCTTTATGGCTCTATCTGTTTCAAAAATGATATCCCCTCCTTTCCGATTTATAAGGCTCATCTCAAAATATTTGCTTTTCCATTTTATAAGTCTCAATTCTACTACTCACCATCATATGGTCAGATTTCAAGATGCATTAAATCACTGCATGCAAGGATTAAGAAAAAACTAACCAATGCATGTAGAAGTTTTTGGTTATTTAATGGTCATGCATACATGCATTCTAATTAATGCATCGGTAAACATAACTTTTTAAGAAAAAATATTCTAGTAATTAAGTATTTTGACAAACTACAAAATTTATTCCACCACTCACCATCTACCTTGGTTGAAGAGATTTATAAATTGAGCCCTATAAGACTAGTCATAGTAGGTAGTAGCTTAGACTAGTAACATATGCATGTTACTAGTCATATGTTACTAGTTTAAGTTACCACAATCATAGTGAGTAGTAACATAAGTGTAGTGTCATGCAAGCCTTCATTTATTATATTGCAGACTCATTTTGCATTGAGGTGTGTTATGTTACGTAAGATATTATATTATCACAAACACTTCTCTCCTCATTAACTCCATGCCACATAAGCATAATCTAAGTTACTCCCACTATGGCTAGCCTAAACTGGAAAGGAGGTAGTATAAAGTAATCATAGAACATGGAAGTGTGCAAAGGCCAAAGGATATGCAAATATCCACAAGATATCTTTGATTCATAATAAATGTAGAAATATCCTCTTCTACATGGTGGTGTGGAAGGGATATGCAAATCTCAACAAAGTATTTTGGATTCATATTAAATGCAACCAAACCCTCATTTACTAGGAGTATATGCAAATCCCAACTAGAGATTTTTGATTCATAGTAAATGCAGCCAAACCCTCATCTACATGGAAGTGCGAGGGATACGCAAATCCCAACAGAGGTTTTTTGGTTCATAGTAAATGCAGCCAAACCCTTCTCTACATGGAAGTGCGAGGGATACGCAAATAACAACAGATGATTTTTGGTTCATAATAAATGTAGCCGAACCCTCCTCTACATGGAATGTGCAAGGGATATGCAAATTTCAACAGAGGATTTTGGTACATAATAAATGCAGCCAAAACCTCCTCTACATGGAAGTATGCAAGGGATACGCAAATCTCAACAGAGATTTTTGGTTCATAATAAATGGTACCAAACCCTCCTCCAATAGTTTAATTCACCATCTACACATTGTTGCATGCACAGACCAACACAAGTTAATTAGCCAGTCGATGTGTTTGCATTTCTACAACATATACATCCATGGAGCTCACCGCTCACACTCTCCTCCTCCCTCTGGTACTTGCGGCGCTCCTCCACACCACCACCGCCACTGTTGACGATGCCACACCAGGCCTCAATGGCGGCCTTAGCCTGCGCATGGTTCCTAGCCTTGGCTGGAACAGTACCATCCATGTCGACGACGACGGCTTCCTTCACCTGAAGGAGCCAGTTGGGCACGACACCACCGCGCTTCGACCGCATGTACGCTTTCTCCCAGGGAAGTACAACGTTGTCACCACTATTGGGACGGGCCATGGCCGCCGCACGTACACCCTCGCGATGGAGATGACCAGCAGCCTGACGTGGATGCAGTGCGCGCCGATCCAACACCCGTTTCAGCAAGTGCCGCCGCCCTTCCACCCGCAGACATCGCCGTCATTCCGCCACCTAGCACCCACAAACCGCCTTTGCTCGCCCCCGGGGCACAACGTGTGCAGGTTCCACGTCACCCCCATCCACATCGGCGGCGTACACGCGAGCGGCGTGCTCGGTGATGAGACCCTATCCTTCACGGGATCTGCGCCGGCGGTCTTTCCCACCGTCATCATTGGCTGCGCGCACAGCAGCACGGGTTTCATCAGCCACGGAGTGCTCGCCGGTGTCCTCGGCCTGGGTAAGACGTACCCGTCACTCGTCCCGGTGTTACTCCAACGTCACGGCTTGCATCGCTTCTCCTACTGCCTCTTCGTGCCCAGGTCGGCGAACCGGCACGGCTTCCTCCGGTTCGGCAACGACATCCAGGTTGACACGAGGCGCATGAAGAGCACCAGGATCCTCTACCCCGAGCATAGCTCCTACTTTGTCAGCCTCAGCGGCATCAGCGTCGCCGGGACGCAGCTGGGCGGCAACCTGGCGGAGGTGTTCAGGCGCCGACAGACCGCCGATGGCAAGTGGCACAGCGGGACCGTGATCGACGTCGGGACGTCTCGGAGTGTGATGATCGAAGCTGCATACGGTGTCATGGAGCAGACCCTGGCGGAGCACGGCAGGAGGCTCGGTTTGCCGGTGCGCCGCACCAGCTCCGGCCTCTGCTTCCGCGCGACACACTCCCACTTCTCGCAGTTGCCGACGGTGACGCTGCACTTTGAGCAGGACCTCGTGCTTACACCAAATAAGTTGTTTGTAGTGCGGGAGCAAGACATTTGCCTCGCCGTGTCACCGAGCCAGGACATCACCATCATCGGGGCAATGCAGCAAGTGGGGACGCGCTTCGTGTACGACCTCGCCGCCAGCAGGGTCTACTTCGCCCCCGAGAACTGCAATGACGACACCGGCGAGCATGATTGATATCCTGTTTTTTTTAGCGAACAACCCGATTTGACGTGGTCAACTGTCTGTTTTTGAAATAGAAGGAAAAATAAAGTATAATGAGAGTGCACAAACAAACAAAATAGATTTGCAGCATATCTTGTGAATCCGATGGATAAATGTATCCCTGTATCCCTTTGTTTCTCAGCCTCCCGATCAAAATCCATCGTCTCACGTGCAACCAAGTGAAATTTTGCAGTCACCCGCCCGCTTTCTGACTTGACAAATATTTTTGTTTGTGGAAACCCCACTAAAGCCTCTGATCCATCATCACAAACCCAAGCCCCAAGTCGCGCGTCCTGCGTCTCCTTTTTTTTTAGAAAAGGAGGATGACCCCCGGCCTCTGCATCTGGGAGATGCATACGGCCACTTTATTGATTATTCTCGAGGACCTTACAAAGTGTTACAACAATAAGCCTGAATCCACCATCTAGGCAACACATGCCGTTACTCCTATCCATATGATGAAGGGGTGCTAGCTGGGCCACTACCCAGACCACTCACCTAAACCTAACATCGAAAGCCGGAATCCCCAGCCTAGCCACATACCGGTCCGAGGCATAAACCGTCCGACGACTCACGGGTGTCGTCTCCACCATCTTCCACCGGTCCATCTCCAAGCAGATTGAGGTGCCAACCTTGGCAGGCTCCTCCGCCATCAACGCCACCATGACGCCAAATGACGACCACCACCTACGCTAGAACAACTCCAAGCAAACAAGGAAAGCCCAAAAGATACAAGGGGCACTCTGAACTTACAACACATCGGAGAGCTAGTTACAAGTACTAGCATAAACCGATGACCGCAACCCTCAGGCGCCAAAGACACAGGATGAATGCCGCTGGGACAAACACCAAGCCGGCCACACCATCACGCGCCAAGAACGTCTGAAGGCTGCAGGAAAGCCACCGAGCAACAACAGAGAGGCGGACAGCGGGACAGCGAGAGGCACTGCACTTGCTGCCGGCCAAAAACCCCACCTTCAGCAACCCTACGCCCGAAACTACACTCCCCAGACAACGCCTCCATGAAGGGAACGACACACATGGCGCCGCCGCTGCCCAATCCTGCCGGATTTTGGGTTTTCACCCGGGAGAGGGAACGGAGGTGAGGAGAAGGAGACCACGACAGCGCCTCCAAGAAAGAAACGTCGCCCAAGGCCGACGTCGATGCCGGGCCGAACCAGCCGCCAGGGTTTCCGTCCCGATCGCAACACCAGCCCCAAACTCCACCGGAACCAGCGACCAGCCGAGGGAAACCAAGCGCAGCGGGGGAGGGAGCGAATTGGGGGCGGCAAACCTCCAGATCTGGCGAGGAAGAGGAGGCCACCACGCTGTAGCCACCGGCCGCCGACGCCCCACCGCCCCCGCAGTCGAAGACGCCGGCCAGAGCCCTCCACGCGCGCCGTTCAGGGCAAGAACGGCGACGCCACGCCGGCAGGGGCCGCCGCCCCTGGGATCCAGATCCTCCGCTGCATGGAACGACGAGGGCCTCGCCGCCACCGTCACTGGCGGCCGCGCGGGATTGCCCGGCGACCACCTCAGGTGGCGACGAGGAGGGAGAGGAGGGGTGGGGGAGGCGGCGCTCGGGAACCCTAGCCGCCGCCCGAGTCGCCCGGTCAGGGGGCGTCCTGCGTCTCCTGCCCCAAGTCCTTCGTTGCCAGATCTCTCGGCTCCCAAATCAAGTCCCAATCCGAAGGCCTCGTACGACGACAAAGCCCAGATGATTCCCTCGAACTTCTCCGGGGACGACAAGCAAGTAGCGAAAGCAACGGCTCGACGGTCACATAGACCCGGCCGGCCGGTCGTCTCGACGGCGAAGGCATGATATAACTGACGACGTTCCGCGGCTGTGAAGACGAGTCTGATGAGGCGCCAACGACGCCCTGGATGGCCTCCTCTGACCGCGACGGTTTCTTCATAGGAAGATGCAGTATCTCGTGATCCGTAGGAAGCTGTAGTGCTCTAGTCTGTAGCCTGTAGCAGAGTAATAGTATTTGCCCCTAATGAATGTCATGGAGTGAGATGTTTTCACATGTCTCTATTCATTTCCAAATTGCTTACCAATACGTGATATGCCTTGTTCAGATCAGAGGCTTTGGCTCAGCTTTTCCCTTGTTAAAATATCACGTTGTCTGCTGCCACAAAATTCAGTGACTAGTTTAGTTATGTACTTATGTGTTGAAAAAAATCAGTCATTTTCTCAGCCGGCGGCCACCTCTGCGCGTGGGACAACCTGCGTGCCATCGCCGTCACCATTGATGCCAGGCCAAAGGCCACGGCCGCGCATCGCCGTGGCCGGGAGCATCGGCCGCAGAGGCAGCCGTCCACGTCACCGTTTTTTTAGGGGGAATTGTGAGAGCTTTATTCAAACAAAAACGCTCCTAGGATCATCAGCCATCAGGCTGCTGATCAGGAACGGGGGTGCAGAGTCTAACCAAGTCTCGGTCACCATCAACGTGCTGGCATGCTTTGCACAAAGATGGGCCGGGAAATTAGCAGACCTGTTTACATGCTGAATTACAAAAGAATCAAAAGACAAAGCATGCTCTCCAATCTCTACTAGTAACGGAGTCACAACCGAACGAGAGCCGTGACGATTGTTCCAGAGATTCACTATCTCCAGACAGTCGGATTCCAATATCACATGTGCATAGCCTCGAAGACGAGCAAAGAGAACTCCCTCTCGTAGTGACAAGGCCTCCGCAATGAGGGGATCCGTAACACCAATATGCGGTTTGGACCAGGAAGCTAGCAACGCCGTAGCAGAACGAGCCACACCGCCAGCGCCCGCTAGACCTGCTTCTGAATTGATTGCACCATCAACATTAATCTTGACAAAACCCTCTTCCGGAGGACGCCAACCATGTCCTGGCAAAAGGGTTGCCTGTTTTATAGGGATCTCCAGCAAGGCCAGATCCTCTCGAATGCGGCGAATGGAGTAAACTGGCTCGACATGTTCCTTCTCATGAGTCCACCGATTCCGCGACTGCCAGATAGCCCACATCACCGACACAATCTGCGATCTCACATGATCCGAGAAGCGATCATCACATAGAATGTCACGCGCCCAGGTGGCAGGGTGCAAGCGTGGAAGTCTGAAGCCAAGCCAGGATTGCGCTTCATCCCAAAATCTGCATGCATGGGAGCAAGACACCAATGCGTGCATAAGATCTTCCTCCTTGGCCAGACAAATATTGCATAGACTCAGAGGTTTAATATGTTTGTGCTTAAGAGTAGCTTCATCAGGGAGTATCCCGCGAATGACTCTCCACCAGAAGACTCTAACCTTAGGCACCACATTGAGCTTCCATAGAGATGTCCACATCTGTTGGTCTGATTGTGAGGTACCGGTAACCGTCCCTTCCTCTAGAGCATAGCGCTCGTTCTGGTTCACGAGAGCACGGTACGCCGATTTGACAGTGTAAACACCTGAATTTTCAAAAGCCCAAGCAAAAAAATCCTGCCCGCCTCCGGTGCGTAATGGTATGTTTAGTATAGCTTCTGCATCCGGAGCAAGAAAGTTTTGTCGAACAAGATCTGCCTTCCATGTCCAGTTTTCATTATCAATGAGCTCATTGACTGTATGCAATGTAGTAGGAGTGATAATAGCCATGGGGGACATACTTACAGTGCCTGGAATCCACTTATCTTTCCATATGGAGATAGAACTTCCATCACCAACGCGCATGATCAAACCTGCTTGAAGGGCCTCACGCCCAGCCACAATCGCCCGCCAAATTGGGGAGGCTGACTTCGGCACTGTGGCTTGCATAAAATCAAAATCCGGGAAGTACCGACCCTTCAAAACTCGGGCGCACAACGATTCCAGGCTAACCATGAATCTCCATCCATGCTTCCCAAGAAGAGCAAGGTTGAACAGTCCCATATCACGAAAACCCATTCCCCCCTGACATTTTGGAGATGCAAGTGCTTTCCAAGAAATCCAGTGCAAGGATCTTCTATCTAGAGAGCTGCTCCACCAATATTTGGCCATATTGGAAGTGTATTTCTTGCATACCTTCTTCGTGAGTCGAAAGCATGACATACTAAAAGTGGGGATGGCTTGGATAATAGATTTAAGTAAAATCTCCCTCCCTGCACATGCAAAATTGCGTTCCGACCACCCCTGCATACTGCCGCGAGCTCTGTCGCCAATATGATCAAAGGTGTCGCTAGTGATCCTACCCACAGCAGTGGGTAGACCAAGATATCTCTCACTGAATGCTTCCACCATAATCCCCAGTCTCTGTTTGATCATATTCCGGACTAGGGTGGGAGCGTTTGAAGTAAAGAAGACCGAACTCTTTTCTTTGTTGACACTTTGGCCGGAGCAGTCCGCGTATATTTGCAGAATTTGATTCAATCTATCTGCACTTTCCTCTGTTGTACTGATAAAAATTAAGCTGTCATCTGCAAACAGAAGATGATTTACCCATGGTGATCTGTATGAGACCCGAACCCCTCTGTCCACAAAATTTCCCCCATAATGGTTAAGCAGAGAGGTAAGGCCTTCTGCACACAGCAGAAACAGAAAAGGGGACGCCGGGCACCCCTGTCTCAAGCCCCGAGAGGGTGTGAAGAAAGGGAGGAACTCACCATTCATCCTGACAGTGAAACAGACGGACATGACACACTTCATTATCAAACGAACAAAAGAAAGGCCAAACCCCAATCTGAGAAGTATAGCCTCCAAGTAATGCCACTCGACGCGATCATATGCTTTCATCATGTCCAGTTTAATAGCACATGAGAAATTTTTTCCTTTCTTCCTTCTCCTCATAGAATGAATGCTCTCAAAAGCCACCAGTACATTATCTGTTATCAACCTTCCTGGCACAAAAGCACTTTGTTCCTCCCCCACTATCGAGTCCATCCATGGTTTCAGGCGATTGGTGATCGCCTTGGCAGCTATCTTGTAGGGCACTGGACAGAGGGATATGGGGCGGTACTGCGTGATGGAATGGGGGTGCCGTACCTTAGGGATCAGCGTGATCGAAGTGTCGTTGAGGCCCGTCGGCAGTTCCCCACCATTCAAAAAGTCTAACACAGCCGGCACTAAATCTTTCTCAACAATGTGCCAATGTCGCTGGAAGAAACCTGCTGTGAACCCATCAATGCCAGGTGCTTTAGAGGGGGCCATTTGAAACAACGCCGTGCGCACCTCCGCAGCAACGAAGGGTCGTTGGAGAACAGCATTCATCTCTGGTGTAACTCGTTCTGGAACGAACTGCAGCAGTCCATCCATATTGTGAAAGCCCTGTGATGTGTAAAGATTTTGATAGAAACCTTGGACTTCCACCTTATCCTCATCAGGGTTCGCACATACATACCCATCTAGGCGCTGCAGGCCAACTATGCGATTAAGACGCTTCCGTTGCTTCGCCTGAGCTTGGAAATAGGCTGTATTGCGATCTCCCGCGCGTAGCCAGCGAACCCTCGAACGCTGCCGCAACCATACTTCTTCTTGCCTGAGAGCTTCTCGGAGTTTCTGAGCTGTTGCCACCTCTTCCTCCGAAGGCCCTTGGCCGACTGCATGCCGGCGCAGCCTCTCGATCTTTTTTTGAAGTGTCTTGACCCTTTTGGAGAGGTTGCCGAATTCTTTTGTGCCCCATGCACCAAGTTCGCCCTGCATCTTGGAGAGAGTGCATGCGATTCCCGCAAGGCCCTGGCCTTGATGTAGCCGCTGCCATGATTCACTAACAAGATCATCATAGTCGGCATGTGATTGCCACACGTTCTCATAACGAAACTGCTTCACTCCTTTATTATGTGTGTGATTATTAAGCTCACGCAATTCAATTACAAGAAAACAGTGATCCGACTCAATAGAGCTAACATGTCTAACCCTGGACCCCTCAAACAAATTCAACATTGTCGAGTTGACTAGAGCCCGATCCAAGCGCGCCTTAACATTGGCAGCCCCTTGTTGTTGGTTATCCCTTGTGTACTCCACTCCCGCCCATCCAAGATCCTGGAGGGCACACTCATCGACTACTTCGCGAAAGGCTCGCATTTGCCACTCTGGCCGTGTAGTACGGCTGAAGTGCTCCGTCCCGTACAATGTTTCATTGAAGTCTCCGACGCACATCCATGCTTGGTGTTGAATGCCGAACAAAGTTCTCATGAAGCACCAACTGTGGTGCCGATTTTCCACTCTTGGAGCTCCATAGAAACCAGTAAATCTCCATCCCGGAGAATCCATTCCTACCTTCTTGACAAGCACATCAATGTGATTCACACTATAATTTTTCAGTTCAACTGAAACCTCATTCGACCAGAACAGTCCAACCCCCCCGCTGAGACCGTTGCTGTCAACTGCAAAACATCCTGCAAAACCCAGAGTATTTCGCAGATTCTCTACCTTTTTCGCCCTGATTTTAGTTTCCATGACAAACGCAAGGGCAGGAACTTCTTGCTTCACAATGCCGCGAAGCTCTCGAACTGCCGCTGGGTTCCCAAGCCCCCGGCAGTTCCAACTTATGCAATTCATTTGGACGGGCAGGGCTGACCAGCAGCCTCTGCCGAGTTTTCTGGAGTGGGTTTCTTCTTCTTTCGTCTATCCTCATCATGCCGTCCATCTGCTGGATCATCGTCGTGCATTGAGGCCGATTCCAGATCCACCTGTTCGCACCCACGCCCATCGAGAAGTGAGCTATCAACCTTCCTGTATACCTGCCGAGGCGCCTCTTTCCTCTTGATAGGTCGGTTCTTGACTGGAGAGTTTACCTCAGAAGCAGCTTTGCTAGCACCAACATTGCTTGAGTTTTTTTGACTCCCGTTTGCTCTGATTGGCAGCAGTACTTTGTTTACTAGAACTTTCATTTGACGCTGTTTTCTTTCGTTCATCCGAAGCCCGCAGACTAGGCCCGAAAGGAAGATCACCATTGCTGTCTCTTTTCCCCGGAGTGGGGCAATAGAGATCACAGTGTCCTAATCGGCCACAGGAAAAGCAAAAATGAGGCACGTTTTCATGCTGAATATCATAGAGATCTTGCCGCTTCCTTCTTGCCGAATCAATCAGGATCCATCTCCTTAGTGGCTTGCTCACATCAACAGAGACTCGCGCACACAGATAGCCGCCCATATGATCAAACTGTACGGATGTAGCATCTTTGTCTATCTGTTTGGCAATCTCAGTGCCCCATGCCTCGTCCCTAAGGTTGTATGGCAGATTAATAACACGAGCCCAAAGATGAAGTCGGTCAAAGTTCACCTCATCCGGGCGCATGCACTCCTCAAAATCAGCAAGGATCACCGCATGGTTGCTGACATGCCACGGTGATCCTGCCCAAATCCTGTCTCTGTCGCGCTTGGACTCCAGCTCCACCGCGAACATATTGTCCCCCATAGATCGAAATTGTAAACCTCGGAGGTTTCCCCAAGCCGGGCGAAGTGCGTTACCAATTGTCTGAATATGGAGTAGGTTTCGATGCAGCACCTTCCCCGCAAGTAGCCACTTCGGCGGATTCTCATCCTCCCGATCGTCTAGGATCAGCGGAGTTGCTTCCTCGTCTGTGATGCCGAGTTTCCCCAGGGCTTCCTCGAGATGAACCCTAGCTGCGCCTGGCGAACCCGGGGTTGCCCGTGCCTCTTTCCCACGATCTGAAGCCCCCCGCGAAGGAGGGGCGTCAGCCTTCATCTTGCCGGAGCCCGATGCAGCCATCGAACTCAGCTTCCCTGCGCCCCGTCGATGGAGATCGGACGTGCGCCGCCGTCGCTCCCAGAAACCCTAATCGCCTCTGATGGAGGCGCCGGGTTTTCCGGAGAAAAAACTCACACTACCTCGTAGGGTTCCACGTCACCATTGCCATTGTCCTTTTCCCTGGCAGATCGTCTCTACCTGCGTCGCAGGGATACGTCACATAAGTTTTTTCTTTCATGATAATACGTCTCTCATTAATAAAATAAAGATTCATTTACCAGCCACGTAAACATCGATGTTACAGGAATGAAAAGATAGGATAATCCTATGCAAAAAACCAGCGCCTGTCCCTCTTCATTAAGGAAAAGGAGACATGTCACCTCTTCAGATGAGCTCGACACGGCTCCATAACTGATCAACAGCTTTACGGACCTCCAAAGTAGTTTGCTTGAAGCAAAACCATTGCCGTTGAGAGAATCAGACCAGGGCAATATGTCCCTGGACACGCCATCGAACTCCAGAATTGACACCCTCACGCGACTATGATACCGGAGGAGGAAACCAGAACTGTCAGCCTTCAATCATAAACCCAGCACAAGAAACACCATCTTCCAGCTGTCACTTGCGTAGACAACCGTCTGCGCGTACTCCTGGACGACAAAACCTCCCTGCTCCACCATGACGTCGGAAATAACGCCGTAGCAACGGGGACAAAGCAGAAGGAGAGACACACCTGATGGAGTCACCGCGCCGCCTCGCCGACACCATCCATGAACCCTAATGTCGCCGATCTGAAGGATCGGCAAACACACGATGCCATCAACTCCGAGACGCCGCCATGATGAGCACCGCCAGTGTGGGAGTGGAGTTGAGACAGATTTATTCGCCCGAGCGCCGCTCCCATCACCCCAACGACGCACCATGACCTACAAATCCAAACCCTAACTACGGAGCGGAGAAACGGGTTCCCCCTCCCTCCTGCTGCCGGAGCAGCAGTCGGAGGGAGAGGGGGCCAACGTGCTGACCGGTGGAGATTGGTGGAAGAAGATTCGCCTCCCTAGTCGCCTGGTTGTGGCGGCGGCTAGGGCAGGGGAAAAACGCCTCGCGGCCAGAAGCAACCAGATACATCACATAAGTGTCGTGTCGGTGCAGGATACTGCACTAGGACGGATACGACAGGATACGTGAGGGATACTCGTATCCCTATGTATCACGTTTTTGCGAATTAAAATAAAAAGAAAAAAATAGGGGTACAACTTTTTTTTGAGACAACCTCACGAAGCTTTTTATTAAGTCGTCACAATGTTTACAGGGACGAAAGTAAGTTCTCCAGGTTGGCCCAACCACACATGGCGGCCAATCCTGAGCGACAAAGCGTGCTTCGCTAGGTTGTGAGCTTCAAAGTTCGAGCTCCTAAATTCATGACAGAAATTACATAAATCAAAAGCTAACGAGTGATCTACTATTTCATGCACTATGGCTCCATAAGATGATGCATTCTCCTTCTTTAAATCCTCCACCACATTTTTGCAGTCTGAAGCAACATGAACTTTCCTCTGATAGAGATCATCAGCTAGCGCCAAACCCTCCCTTATAGCAATGGCTTCAAGAATCTGTGGATCAGCAATGTGCCTCACCACCAGCACGGACGCCCCCAGAAAAACTCCTTCTGAACTCCTACAAATTGCCCCCACAGCTCCATTTCTCGCATGCCTGGGGGTGGCGGCATCAACATTGACCTTGACACAACTTGCAGACGGAGGCAGCCATTGTGTCAGCCTGTTAACACTTGTAGCTCTCTGCTGAACTTCCCTCTTAGTGATTGCGCTGATATCCTGAAGATAGCTCGATATGAAACCATATATGGATTGTGGGGATTGGAAGATATCTTCATAAATTGCTTTCCTTTGAGCTCTCCAAATAGCCCACATAATGACGATCATATGTGCAAACTTGTCTCTGCCCAAAATGTCGCTAAGCGCAAACAGCCAGTCCTTAGGATTCTGTTCTTGCCTCTCCACTAGATGATGAACCAGCTCCTCCGGCGCTAAGGCCCAGACACTGCTCGACATTGGACACGTGAACAAGGCATGCCTCCAAGTATCAATCGCCTCACACAAGGAGCAGTTGTCCTCAGTGGCCATGTTTCGGTGCTTCAACAGGTCAGTCGTCGGCACTGATCGTCTCGCAAGCTTCCACACAAACATTCTGAGTTTTGAGGGTACTTGAATATGCCAAATATTGCTCCACTTGTCCGCCTCATTGTGCCTACTGGATGAGCCGTCATCTTCATTCAGCCACGCCTCCCTCTCGAGTTTTGTGCGGAGAACCATACGGTATGCTGATCGTACACTGAAAACGCCTCTAGTTTCCTCATGCCATGCCCAAAAGTCATCAACCTGACGTGTACACAAAGGGATCTTGAGTATCTTGTCAGCATCAAATCTGGTAAAAGTGTCTCGAATCAAATCTTCCTTCCAGGTCGCCGAGGAACTGTCAATGAGCTCAGAGACCAAACTTGGTGGTTCATGAGATAGTGAAGTTATCGGCCGTTTCAGCTCATCTCTTGGTATCCAGCTATGTCTCCATATGTCAGTTGTTGTGCCATCCCCAATTCTCCTCACAACTTGTGCCATAATATCTCGTCCATCCAGAATTGCCCGCCAAATATGGGAGGGGTGTGATCCAAGCTCAGCATCAAGAATTGAACACCCTGGAAAGTAGATAGCCTTAAGTATCCTAGAGCTCAAAGTTAACTCTCCCGTGAGCAACCTCCAGGCTTGGCAAGCCAGCAACGCCAGGTTAAAAATCTCCAGGTCTCGAAAACCTAGGCCTCCAAGGTGTTTTGGTCTGGTCATGATGTCCCACGCGACCCAGTTGGGCTTCCGCTTCCCCTGTTTGCTTCCCCACCAAAACTGTCTAATGATAGACATAATGTTCTCACATAGGCCTCTGGGTAACCTGAAACAAGACATCGAATATACTGGTATTGCCTGAGCCACCGCCTTAATAAGCACCTCTTTGCCTGCTGATGACAGGAGCTTCTCCATCCATCCCTTGATCTTCTCCCAAACACGATCTCTCAGATATTTGAAAGTACCATTTTTCGAGTGGCCCACATCAGTTGGCATACCCAGGTAGCATTCACTCAAAGACTCCTTGTGTACATTGAGGATGTTTTTCATGGAATCCTTTATGTTTTCCGGACACCTCTTACTAAAAAATATCGATGATTTGTCATGGTTGATCCTTTGTCCCGAAGCTGCATAATAGGTTTCTAGCAGGTTTGACACTACTTCTGCACCCTCTACACTGGCCTTGAAAAGCAACATGCTGTCATCTGCAAACAAAAGATGGTTAACGGTGGGAGCCGTTGGGGCCACCTGAATACCTACAAACGATGACGAAGAACTGGATTTAAGGAGGCACGAAAGGCCCTCTGCTGCTATCAAGAATAAGTAGGGGGAGATTGGGTCTCCCTGCCGGATTCCTCTGGATGGAATGAAAGACTCAAGCTTCTCCCCGTTGACCATAACCGAGAAAGAAACTGATGACACCATGCTCATAACTGTATCAATCCATGATCTCTGCACTAGGACGGATACGACAGGATACGTGAGGGATACTCGTATCCCTATGTATCATGTTTTTGCGAATTAAAATAAAAAGAAAAAATAGGGGTACGGCTGGGACACAGGGGGATACATCAGGGATACTTTAGGCCTGTTACCACTCAATCTCCAGCCCATCAAAAGGCCTACTCGCGATGGGTAAACAAGCCTAAACGCTGGAGTCCATCGTGCCGTCACGTGCAGTTGCCAAATCGTGAGGGCTCGAGCCGCATATCCAGACTCCCTTCCATCGCCGCCGCCGACGGCACCTTGCAGCTTGCCGCCTACCTCCGTTCTCAACTCCGAGTCATTAAGTCTTCCCCATCCTGAATCTGTACGCAACCTTCAATCCATTTCTTCAAGTTCTCTGTATTTAAGCATGCTATGGATTAGGATATAGGGGAGAACGAAGTAACGATCAATCATCTGTTGCTCGTTCTGGGACTGGGTCTGTTAGTAACGGCTCTGTTGATTCCGAGGAGAACCAGTATACCAATCCTAAATATCCCCTACGGACTCATGTTACTTTCTCAGATCACCCTGAATGAAAACTTCATAAACATCAATGTTCTCATCCTCTAAAAAAATACTCTCTCTGTTTCTAAATATAATTTTTTTAAAGATTCCAATAAGAGACTACATATGGAGCAAAATGAGTGAATCTACACCCTAAACTATGTCTATATACATCCAAATCGTTACAGGTACTAAGCTCCCACGAAATAAGAGCTCTTGGTTTTTTTTTGAGGGGCAAAAGGGATTTTATTCATTCATCACATTTTGCGGAATACAAACTATATTGGGTGTAATCCCTAGCCACACGTGGCGCCCTACTGCCAAGGAAGTAGCAGCCTTAACCAAAGCATGAGCTTCATGGTTCGACTCACGAAATTCGAAAGAAAAATTGACAAACTCAAGATCATTGACCCGATCCTTTATCTCATGCAAGACCGGGCCATACACAGGCGCTCCACCCTTGTTGATGTTGTTCACAACCTCCAAGCAGTCCGATGCCACCTGAACTCGCCGCAAATTCAGATCTTTGGCTAACGCTAGACCTTCATTGCATGCTTGTGCTTCCAAACTTGGTGGATCCACTAGGCCATCAAAAACTACTGCAGAAGCTCCCAAAAAGACTCCCGCTTCATCTCTGCATATAACAGCCGCTGCTCCTCGTGCTCCATTCCTCGAGACACCACCATCTACATTCATCTTTGCGTTACCAGTGGCCGGTTTTAGCCATGTGCTAGACCTCTTGGTGCGCGTTGTGGTCGTTGCGTTCCGACCGCGGGCATAGGTTATATTCAGGTCCTCAAGATATCGGTTTATGAAGCTCATATTGCTCAAAGGACTCTGGAATTCCCCATCATGAATGGCTCGTCTTCGTGCCCACCAAATGGCCCACATGGTGACCAATACCCGAGCTAATTCCTGTTGGTTCAGGGCCTCAAACATATGGAAAAGCCATAGACGCGCGTCTTGTATCCGGGGTTGATATCACATGCTCCAAGGTATCCTCATCTACCAATGCCCAAACACACCTCGCCATCCGACACTCAAAAAGTGAATGCCTCCATGTATCTTCAGCTGAATTACAAATTGAGCACATGTTTGTATCCGCCATCTTCCGTTCATGCCTCGTTGTTCCAGTCGGTAGTGATGTATGTGCCAATCGCCATGTAAACACACGCACCTTGGTTGGAACCTTCACCTTCCACAAGTACGACCATGACTTCTTGTCTGCCTCTGGATTGGAATGTCCTGTTCGCTGCTCCAGCCACGCCTCCCGCTGCTCCCGGATGCCGGTAATCATCCTGTATGCCGACCGGACGGAAAACACCCCTCGTTTATCATAATGCCATGACCAGTAATCGTCCTGTGCACGAGAGCTTAGCGGGATGTTTTTAATGACATCAACATCGGGGCCGACAAATGATCATACAGCTTCTGAACATTCCATGTCTTCGATGCACTATCGATCAATTCAGACACCAACTGTGGCGGGTTTTGTGATATGGCGCAAAGTGGCCGAAGCTTAAAATCCCTTGGAAGCCAATTATCATGCCAGATCCACGTCTCCTGCCCCGTGCCAATCCGCTTTATCAAACCCAAATTAAGCACATCTCTTCCTTCCAGTAAAGATCTCCAAACTTGCGACGGGTTGGAGCCCACGCTTGCTGTTAGTATGTCACTATCAGGATGATACCTTGCTTTGATAATTCGAGCGCTTAGAGAGTTTGGCTCCTGCATTAATCTCCAGACTTGCCTTGCGAGAAGTGCCAAGTTAAAGAGTTCTATATCCCGAAAGCCCATGCCGCCCATATGCTTAGGCGTTGACATCGTCCTCCATGATACCCAAGCCGTCTTCCTCTCCCCCCTTTTACTTCCCCACCAAAATTTCCTCAAAAGACCGTTGATGTGTTCACAAAGTCCAGGGGGTAGTTTAAAGCATGACATAGAATAAGTCGGAATGGCTTGGGCTACCGATTTGATCAAAACCTCTTTACCTCCGGCGGACAGGCATTTCTCCATCCACCCCTGGACATGCTTCCACACCCTATCTTTAAGATATTTGAAACACCCCTCCTTTGATCTTCCAACGTCCGAAGGCAAGCCAAGGTACTTTTCTGACAAAGACTCATTATGAACATTGAGAACATTCTTTACCTCCCCCGGGTATTCTCCGACACCCCTTTACTGAAAAAGATTGATGATTTATCCGTGTTCATTCTTTGGCCCGATGCATTGCAATATTTGTGCATCAACTCACTGACCCGGTGTGCTGCCGTGCTATTTGCCTCAAGAAACAGAAGACTGTCGTCAGCGAACAGTAGATGATTCACTTCCGGGCCTGACGGAGCAACTTTGATGCCTCTGACTCCCTCCGACCCTTTAAGCAAGCACGATAATCCCTCGGCCACCAATAGGAAAAGATAAGGGCTAATCGGGTCTTCTTGTCTGACACCACGGGAAGGCCTGAAAGAATCTAAAACTCCACCATTAAACAGTACGGAAAACGAAACCGATGTGACGCACCTCATTACTTTTTCCGTGAAGCGAGGGCTTATGCCAAGTTTGAGCATCACAGCCCTAAGATATGACCATTCCAACCGATCATACGCTTTCATCATGTCTAGTTTCAGTGCACAGAATCTGTTTCCCTTAACTCTCCTTGTTTTCATATAGTGTAAACATTCATAGGCAGCTATAAAGTTATCGGTGATGAGCCGTCCTGGAACGAAGGCTGATTGCTCCTCCGAGATGACCTCAGGAAGAATGAGTTTCAGCCTGTTTGCTAAGACGTTTGAAGCAATCTTGAAGATCACATTACAAAGACTTATCGGCCGGAACTGTCCTAAAAGTTTTGGACTTGCTATCTTGGGAATCATCACAATGAACGTACTGTTGATTTCTTCCGGTGAGTCCTCTCCATTCAGCACTTGAATGATCATAATGGTTACCTCATCACCACAAAGCTCCCAATGTCGCTGGAAAAAATGTGCGGGAAACCCATCAGGCCCCGGGGCTTTGGTGGGAAACATTTGAAACAAAGCATTCTTCACCATCTCATTGCTATATGCTTTGTTCAAGGCCGCATTCATCGCTCCATCCACCCTTGTAGGTATGTGGGAGAGGACCTCTTCCATCCCAATAGTGCCCTCAGATGCATAAAGGTTCGCATAAAAGCTACTGGCCATCTGTGCCATCTCTTCTGGATCAGTAGTCAATGAACCATCCTCCTTCTGAAGCTGTATAATTTTGTTCTTTGCCCTCCTCGCACTTGCTTTTTTCTGAAAAAACTGCGTATTACTATCTCCCTCTGTCAGCCATTGGATCCTGGATCATTGACGCATCATAATTTCCTCCCTAAAAGACATCTCAATTATTCTGTCCTGCACCTGTTTCTCCTCTTGGCCAGGACCAACCCGGGATGGATCGGCCCGCAGAACAGTAAGTTTCAGCATCAGCGACCTGAGCTCTTGCCTGACAGAACCAAAAGTTTTCCTTCCCCATCTTCGCAGTGTGTTGGCCATCACCGACAATTTTCCAGCCATCGCTGGGACCGACATGGCCGGCCCTTCGGACGTCCATATATCCTCAAGTGCTTCCCCGAACCTACTGTCCGTCTCCCATGCAACCTCGTACCTGAACGGCTTCCGCAGATTGTATCGGACTGCATTATGCTCAATATCATTGGACAGTAGTATAGGGCAGTGATCTGACTTAGACGCTGTCAAATGTTCCAAGGAAGCAAATGGAAACATAGCCGACCACGACGGGGTCGCAAGGGCACGATCCAGCCGCACCCTACAAAAATCACCACCCGCAATTCTCTTCTCAAAGGTCCAGTCAAGTCCTTTATACCCAATATCAGCTAGGCCACATATATCAACCGCTTCTCGGAATCCAGCCATCTGCGAACTATCACATTCATTTGGACCCCATTGTTCTTCCGATCGTAATATTTCATTGAAGTCTCCCATGCAGATCCACGGGAGAGTGCTCTCTCCCCTTAGCCTGATCATAGTCTCCCATGTATTATATCGAAGACTCCTGTTTGCCTCCCCATAGAAGCAGGTTAGGCGCCATTGCGGTGAATCAGCACCCGTAACCACTGAGTCAATGTGATATTGAGAAAAGTTCTTTATTTCCAGATTTACATCATTCTTCCAAAATAAACCCAATCCTCCACTACGCCCCCTACTAGCTACTGCAAACCTACTAGAGTAACCTAGAGTACCCGCCAAACCTTCCACTCGATCTTTTGCAAGCTGAGTTTCAACAATACAAAGAATCGACGGCGCACTAGCCTCCATGAGGTCGCGGAGCTCTCGAACCGTCGCGGGGTCGCCAATCCCACGGCAGTTCCAGCACAATGTCCTCATTGTGCTCGGCGGTCCTCCTCGCCGGAGGCCGCCTTAGATGCCACTCCATCCACAACCATTCCCTCGTCCTGCTTCCTCCTTTTCAGCAACTGAACTTTTTCGGGCATTGACATCGGTTCATTGGCGTTCGAGGGGGTCGCGCCCTCAATACGAAGGACCGCGCCTGCCACTTTGCCCGCTAGATTCGGGACCGATTGGCCCCTTACAGTGACACTGCCATCCGCTGCCACCAGCCGCTTGCGAGCGCCTTTCTCCCTTCCTTCTTCGCCTTGCTGACCCCTCTGATCAGGAACCATGTCAGCCATCCCCGTATTCTGTGAATTAGCGGTGTGAACCTCCTCTCCAAAACCCCCTCTACCTCTTCCACCTACCGGACCCCTTCCTCCTTGACCTCCTCTACCTTCTCTCCCCGCATCCCTCCCTCTTCCTCTTCCTCTCCCATCCCCCTTCCTCTTCCCCCAAGACCTGGCTCCGTCGGCATCTCCGGCTCCCAGAGCAGCCACTCCCCCCATTCAAAAGTCCTCGGGTCATGGATCCCATCCCCACACTCTCATCAGCTAAATGTCCCATTCTTCCACAAGCGAAACAGAAATCTGGAAGCTTCTCATAGTAGACACTGTATCTCTTGTATTCTTTTAAAGTAATTGGCACAAACCGAACCAATGGAACATTAACATCCACATAAACCCTAACTCGCAGGGTGCTAGCCGGGTTGATCCTTCCCTCGTTCATGATCACATTAAACGGTGGGTCCCCCACCTTTGCAGCTACCTTTTCAGCCAACTCTCTCCTCCTCGTGAGGCCATCTGGCAAACCTTTTACTCTAGCCCAAACCGGTATCTTGTTAAGTCTGAATCCCTTGACATCTGAAAAGCCATCATATTCTTGTAGCATGACCGGAGCCCTTCTAAACAGCCACGGTCCCCCGCCCATGATCTTCCTCCAATCACCCAAACAGTGGCATTGGACCAAGAATAAGTTCGGTCCCTTGACGTTAAACGTGACCCCTTGTGCCGCCGCCCACGCATTGCGCATCTGTGACAGCAATGCGGCATGGCTGAAAGGCTTTGTAGTATGAACCCGAAACAGAGCCAGCCAACGCACGTCCTTGATGAGTTCATCCACCTCTTCCGAGAAATCAAGCTCTTCCTCCTCCCGGCCATGCAACTTCATCCCAACGAATTGATCTTCCAAATCTGGATCGGGACCATAGTAGTCGCCGTAATCCTCCTCGAAGTCCTCTGCCTGATTCCGCACGTCTTGCGAGTTTTGATCTTGCCTCTCCTTCCTCCTAGCATCCTCCTCTAAACCCCCTCTCGCCTGCCCTGATCCACCCGGCCGATACGCCGCTACCATCGCTACTGCCTCCATCGTCGCTCCCTTCCCCCCGTTGATCTTGAGACGTTGGGTCCGCCATGCGCGCACGCAAACACAGCGGGAGATGATAGATCTCACCGACGACCCAAGGAGGTCGGTGGCCGGAGAGATTTTACGTGGACTCCGGCTGGATTGCCGGAGGAAAAGGTGGAACCCTAGGCGAAACCCTAGGCGAAAAGGTGAGATACAAAATAAGAGCTCTTGGTGAATTGAGGCTGGCGAGCGACGCGTTGGCCCATTTGACAGTGGTTGGGTCGAGTTACAGAGTCGGTTGGGCCGTTCGGGTCGTCCAGTCAATCAGCAATACAACCATCGAACCGACTCCATCGCATCGACTCCAACGCCCAACCCCTGCGATCCCCCTCTTCCCGTCCAACCCCCAGCACCATCCCCTGCGATCCCTCTGCCCAAGGCCAAGGCGGTGAGCCACCGAGGTTTTCTGTGCGGACGCATCTTCTGTGAGGGGCCGGCAACTGCTTGCGTCTCCTTGGCCGGTGGGTTCGCGTTGGCCAGCTCCCCTTCCTTCTCCCCACCTCCCGTCTTCCGCACCGGTCTCCTCAGCTCCCTTTGCTCCGGGTGAGTCCCTATCCGTCGCTGGGGTTGGATCGCGTCGCTCCTATAGAGCAGATTAAGAACATCGATCGACACAGCTCTAGGGATTCGCCCGCCTCTGTCTTTCGCTCCATCGCCGCTGGAAGCTCCCAGCAGTGGCCAGATTGATGGCCATGAAGACTTTCGCTATTGCCCTCTCCTCAACCCGAACCGGCACGATGAGGCTTTGCGGGGGAGTAGGCCGCTCCGCTGCTTTTCCTGTCCTTCAGATGGTGCGATGAGGAGGGGCAACATGCGACCGAGCAAGGGTGCCCGGTAGGCCGGTTCCACAAGCGATCTCGCTGCCGAGGCTTCACTCAGTCGCCGCTGTATCCCCACCTGTGAGGCATCTGACGTGCCAGCCCAAGGTCCATAGTTCTTCTCTCAATTTCTTCCTCTTTCTCTGATTTTCTGAATCATGTTATCTCATCCCATCAGTAGCTCTTCCAGCTGTTTACATGAGCAAGATGTAATGTTCCCTTACAACACCTATTATATCTTGCCATGAAGCATTTATAAATCCAGTGGATCTATCCCTATTCCTGTGTTAGATTATAAGTATTTTGTTTTCCAAGCAGACTTACAGTTGACACCCACTGTAAAACAGAAGGGAAGAGATCATGGGATACTTAATCTGTATTATGATAACTAAATTGTTGATAGGTCATAGGTGGCATAATACATTGTGTATTTATCTATTTTCTAATCTATATTGAAACTGCTATTTGTTCCCTTCTTCACAGTGGTTAGCTCTGTTTCTTATATGAAAATGTTTTTTATTCATGAATGTGAAGTGCGGCATTAGCTTGCTTATTATTGACACACTAATCAAGCCGTTATGTGAAGAAATTTTGCTACTCGATCCTGAAGGGGAAGGGTGTTGCTGTGAAGTACTGCCCTGTTGAGTGCCTAAATTTATGCATCCATCTCTAGGCCCTTGATGTCATGGGAAAGCAAACAAAAGAAGCCACAGTGGCAGATCTAAATCTCCTGGTCAGTCATTATCATTTTGTGATTCTTTATACGATAATTTGATCACATATCCGATGCTAAAATTGCCCGGATCATACAAGCAACCTACTCCTGATGACAAAAGAAGATTAAGATATACCTATTATAAGGTGAAGGAGAAATAGTTCATCATCTCAAATTAGAACAAATCTGGTCAGTTTTATATCCCATTTTCTGTTCCTATAAAAGCACAATATTCCAATGCATCACTGAGCACAAGAGAATGCTTTAACACATCAAGCTTATGTTCTGAGACCAGAAATTTAAAAATGTAACCGCGACAATGCTTCACCGCATTGAAAATATTAAGTGCTGCAACTTGATAAGTGCTCAACTCATTCCAAGTTGACATTATTCAAAAGTTTAATATTCTTTGAATACCCTCACTATATTCAGAGATCAACAAAATTTTTTACTAAGGGTTTCGGATGACCTATGTCAATCTTGTGTTGATCCCTATGATGTTGTACATACAAATACATAAATCTAGAGCTAAAAAAGCTACACTTATGCTTATTTCTGAGTGCATAAGCCATGTGAAATCATTATGTACACAAAAGAGAGTTATCATTCAATCTTTCAGCCGCACCAGATGGCAGTGTCGGTTCATACTCTCTGAATCTTGGATAGAAGATCTTTCAACCTTTGTCATTGTTTCTCTTAGACCTGATATTGAATATGTAGATATGCAATCCAGACCTGCACTGGGCAATCGTATGCATCTTGCAATTTGCATTACATGTAGATTGTATGTTTTTGTTTCATTTCTCATTCCCTTGGCCGAGTGTGTTTTCTTCCTAGGAGCATCTGAAGGAATATAATTTTACATGATGTAATTGCTTTTTGTGTCTCTGGGTAACTAATTGACACCTGAATTCATGGGACTTGCAAACAATAACAAGGGCAATAATATAGAGGCCTGATTCTTGGTATTCCATGTTAAATTTAGTGGGAGGGTGATTAAACTGTTGTGACAACTAAAATAATTTTATCATGCTATTTTCAGATCTTGATCTTGAATCATGTATTCGAGTAATCTTAGGTGAAACTGCTACTTTATATGTCTTCCAGTTATAGATATTGACACTGGCAGATGCATTTTTGCTTATTTATTTCTGTATTGGCTTGTGGTGCAGGTATTTCTCATGCAAGAAAAGAGGGTAAAAAAACTTTTTGGGCCTTCACGATTGCTGAATGCACAACTACTTCCTCAGTTCGTAAATATAAGTCTTTTTAGATATTTCAATATGGACTACATACGGAGCAAAATGAGTGAATCTACACTCTAAATTACGTCTATATACATCCGTATGTAGTTCATATTGAAATCTCTAGAAAGACTTGTATTTAGGAACGGAGGGAGTATAATGCAATGTAGGCATGAGCATGATCTTTGGGAGGGTATCTATTGCATTTCCATTTGTTTGATGTAAAGGGTCAAATGACGAGGGGAAAGAAAGAGGACATTATTGTTTATTAGTTATTGTATCCATACTGGATGAACTTGGACCATAACCATGTGTTGGCTCAGTGTGTTAAATTGGTTCATCAGCGTAATATTGGTTCAGAGTATCTTACAATATTTTAAATAGATAATGTTTTTGCTTAGAAGGCAACATACCAATGTTGCTAACTCCTCTGCTCTTGTGCTATACTCGGGACAAAAGGATGAGGGTTTTGTCGCTACCACAGAGGAAACGAGTAAACGCAACAATATCCAGAGGAAGCTTGAGAAGCGTGAGTCAGGGTGGACACGGTCCGGGCCGGTCCGGTCCCGGTCTGAGCCGTCGTTTGGACCGGCCGCCGGCGGTCCGGGCCGGACCGGACCGAGCTGCATCACGGTCCTGATTTTGGGGACCGGACCGGCGACGAAGAAGCCCGGGCCGGACCGAGCGGACCAACGGCCACCGGCGGTGACTTGCCCGGGTGCGGCGGCGAGTTGTGCGACGTGCGTGGTTGCTCAGGCGAGGTGGGTCACATGCGCGACCGCCGGCGGCAAGGTGTGCGCTGGGCAGCGCGGCTGTTATTCATGAACCGCGAGCTCTAGCCATTGTCGTTGCCAGCCATGAACCTGCAACACTCACGCCATGCACGCACGGGACGTGCCGATCTAAACGGCATGCACGCATCACGCATGGGGGGTGCCCGATCTAATTAAACGGCATGCCCGCATAGGACGTGCAACTGGGGTGCGGCTTTTCAGTTTTCGCTCTCTTTATTCCTTGCGTAACAGCCGTGCCTGATCTAAACGCGCGCAATCCTCGCACGGGATGTCCCCTATTACGGAGTACATGCAATTAGTGTAGCGCGTGCATGAGCCCACAATTTAGTCTCTGCGGGCCTTCGTTGATTAGTGGATCAGTTTGGACATGAAGCTAGTCGTGGGATAATGCCATGATTATCGGATCAAACCCCGCCTCTTTCATTCTTTCTTGTTTTCTGTTCGACAGAATGAAAGGAAAGGAAAACTGAATCGAGGAGGGGCGCGGCAGTGCCGGAGGGGACGCGGCATCGCGGATCTCACCGGCGCCACTGCATGGCGTCGCCGGCGGCTGGGCGGAAGAAGCGCGTCGCCTTCGGTCCAACCGAGCCGGACCGAGCCAAGGCAGGACCGGACCGATCAATTTTCGGTCCCCTTTTCACGGACCGGACCAGTCAGTTTTTTTGTCGGTCCGGGCTATTTCGGTCCGGTCCACTTCGGTCCACGAGCGGGCCCAAAAGACCGCTCGCCCCGTCCACCCTGAAGCGTGAGCATGGGCAGACACTAGAGGCACACATTGAAGAGCAGTTCAATGGTGGAAGGTTGTTTGGCCTGCATTTCGCCTCCACTTTGGTAGTGTGGCAGAGTTGATGGGCAAGGAACATGAACATAAAACGTGAATTTTGTACTGCTACAATCCGTGGATTTTATACTACAATTTGTATGTGGTCTTTCTTATTTCTTATTAGCTCTCTCTCTAATTTATAGGTACATCCTGTAGGGCAGCGAGCTGTAGTTGAGCATGAAGAAGCTCCATACGAAGAAAGGGCAAGGGTGTCGCAGCTGAAGTCGGAATTTTTTGCATTGACCAGCACATGTGTGTTTCCGGGCGCGGCAAAGCGCGCGTAACCATCTAGTGTAGTTCATAATGCAATCTCTAGAAAGACTTACATTTAGAAACGGAGGGAGTAGTTTTTTGGTGCAGACGTTTTTATGCATTCATACATATACTCGCGTATCCCCGTAAGCCTATTTTTGGAAAATACCATTTTCCCGTATCGCTGTATCCGTATCCTGGTGCGCCGCCTTCAAGGAGCTTCCACCTACCCACCGTGACAGCCAGCGCAGCCTCCTCGTTGGGTGAGCTCTTCCCCCTGCGACGCCGTCCTCCTTTTCCCTAGTCACGCTGCTCCATCTGTTCATGCTTGCACTATTGGTTCATCGAATGGCTTTATAGTTGTGTCTCTGTAGTTTCATGGGCCATATTTAGATTAAATTGATTAATGTCCACTAGTAGAAAAAGTCCCATTTGTTCCGATTCTGGAACCGGGACTAAAGGGTCGGGACTAAAGCCCATGACCTTTAGTCCCGATTCGCTTACGAACTGGACAGGAGGGTGTTACCAACTGGGACCAAAAAGCATTCATGAGTCAGCAGTTCAGGAGTTGGGGTTTTTGTTTTTTTTTGGGGGGTGGGGGTTTCATATATTGTGTTAGCTAGCTAATAGCTAGAGAGAAGTGACCTCTCTTATCTCCGTGTTTGGTCGACGCTATGTACTATACGTATAGAGGGGACTCACCACGCTAGCTAGTAAGAAAATGAAGGAAACCATTAAGTACAGAAGATCATCATGAACATATACAGAGAGAAGTGATCGACCTTTCCTTCTCCGAGAGATTGGTCGAACAACAAGTTTTCGTATATCTATCCGACGCTAGTAGCTACATATATACAATATAAGATCTCTTACAATCCCTAACATATGAAGTCAAGTTCCACATGGTATTCTCCGGTTGGATTGATGACATGGTCAAGAAAGAATCCTGCTAATTCCTCTTGAATTGCTCGTATGCGATCTTGTGGTAGGAGTTCTTCCCGCATCTGCCAGATTTAAATTGAAGAAGAGGGTCAATACATGTGTATGAATGAAACTCAACACAAATGATGATAATAAAATAAAATTGTGAATATTTTCGCTTACGCACTTCATATTGTTTTTCAGAGTAGCCCCGCTTATTCTTGGCAGTCGAGTTGTAGATGAACTCACAAACGTAGTATCCACATAAATCATTGCCGCGTTCCTGCCACAAGCACTTTACGAGAAAGAGGTCAATCAAACTGATAAGCACGAGCATGCTAAATGGTATTGATGAAACTAGCTAGAATCAATGGGAGATGTGCGGAACTAGGTAGTAGTACTTACTTTCGTGTGTTTAAATTTCAGCTCGGTCGGCAGTCCCGGAGAAATTGCCATGAACTCTTTCCAAACCCTGCCAGACAAAGAAATAATTACTTGATATCAGGAAATGAACAAAGTTGGCGATATGGTGCGATAATGATCGATTGAACGTACTCCTGGAGCATTTGAGTCATGTACGCATACTCCTCGGGATCTTTTCGTGTCGAGTCTAAGACGGTTACTAGTCTCTGCTCGAGCTTAATCTCTAGGAGAATAAAGTGAAAGCTGCGCACGCATGCATAACACATCAGTTACATTATTATAACCTCGAGTAATAAGGGAAACCGAATATGCACAAGACAGTAACACTCACCTGAAATTGTAAGGAAAGAGTATTTTATCTTTGCTTTGATTTTTGAGCAAAGATTGTAGCATGTTGTCCTTGGTTTCTGAGACATTCTTTTTAACCGTCCATTCATTTATGACATTTGGGTTAATGAACCAAATGTCATATATTTGTGCTTTTTTGCATTCGATGATCTTCAATCTGCATATATAGTGAGGATAATTATATATACATGCAATGAAAAAGCTGAGCCATGAGTGATTTGTCGAGGGCCTTTTGATTGTAGAACAAACTCGTCAAAATCAATAGTTAGCAGATCTTGTCTAATGAAGTCGCGCTCATCTTTAATTCTCATTGACAAAGCATCCTTCCGAGACTCGCTGCAGGTTTTCATGTACCATTCATGGAATCTTCGCATCATCATTGTTAGAGCAAAAATTCCATCTTTGACGAGAGGCTTCCCGTACTGGTATCCGAACACTTCCACCTCCATTGTATCAAAATGTACATCATCGCCCAGGTAATCACCAGGATTGGTACCGGGCACCATCCCCAGCAGATTTGCGACGATATCGCTAGAAACCTTGAGCGGGGGGCACGATTGGTTCGCCTGTTCGCCGAGCTGGGGGATTTTTTCCCACTTCTTCGTTCTAGTAACCTGTTATCACTTGAAGTAGTTATCGATCGGCGCACATCTCCTAGTGTCTTTTTAAGAGCGCGAACATGGTTGTCATCCGGCGAACGTGGTAGTGGTCACTTCAGGGCATCCATAGTGCGCTTCGCTTTCACGGGATCTATCTTCTCCTTCGGAGGTGGAGGTTTCTTTGCAAAAAAGTCCTTCACATAGGCTTCACAGATCTCCGCGTTTTCCTCCACGGTCCTCTTGTATGGTAACTTCTCTAGAGGCTTGAGAGATGGACCGTATCTATATTGCCTCCCGCCTTTGGCTGTACTACTAGCCGCCGGAGCAGCCGGAGCGGCAGTGTCTGTCTTCCTTCGTTGCTTACCAGGCGGAGAAGGAGGCGGAGTGCTCCGATGCACCGAAGCAGCCGGAGCGGCGGTGTCTGTCTTCCGCCGTTGCTGACGAAGCGGAGGAGGAGGCGGACTGCTCGGACGTGCCCGAGGAGGCGGAGTGCCGGCCTCACGCGCCGGAGCAGCCAGAGAAGGAGGCGGAGTGCCCTGATCACTCGCCGGAGGAGGAGGAGGAGGAGACGGAGTGCCCTGACTCGCCAGAGGTGGAGGAGGAGGCGTCCAGTTCGGAAGCTTGATGTGCTCCTTCCGCCATAGAAATGGAGTCTTCAGAGCAAGACCCAGCTGAGTCTCCCCTTCACCTGTAGGGTGGTCAAGCTCGAGCTAATCCCTGCGTTACTTCATCCACCATCACAACAACATAGCCATGTGGAATCAGACGACACTGAAAAGTTCCGTCGGGTTGAGGAGGTGCAACAGAGCCGACAGTGACTTTGAGGTCCTGCCATAAGCTGGCAATGTTAAACCTCCATGATAGCATCCACGGGGTAGCTAGGATCCATGAAGTTAGGCTGCTGAACGGGCTCGGTGGAAGCCACGCTGCTTCTCCGCTGAGATGGCAGGGTAGCTTCTGGGGTAGCTCCTGCAGCTCGCTGGCTCTCAACTTGTTCCTCTAGCTTTTGTACCCTTGCATTCAGCTTCTGCATTTCGCTCTGCTCCAGTTTCCTCCTCCTCTCCCTGGTTTTGTAACCGCCTACGCTGGGAAACCCAACCTTCCACGCAACGGAGCCTGGCATGCCTCATGCCTCGTGTTCGTCTAGGGTGCTCAGGATTCCCGAGGGCCTCAGTAAGCTCATCATTCTCTCTGTCGGGAACGAACGTCCCTTGCTGCGCTGCAGTGATACATTTCTGAAGCTTCTTGACGGGTGTTGCAAGTTGCTTGTCCGTCCAAACGCGCTTCCCTGTTTTAGGGTCCAAGGTTCCCCCAACCCCGAAGAACCAAGTCCTTGTACGGTCTGGCCAGTTCAATGTCCCTAGTTCGACCCCTTTAGCAATCAGGTCATTCTTAGCCTTGTCCCACAACGGCCGGGCTTTGAGGTAGCCACCTGACCTCATGCAATGGTGATACAACTTCTTTGCATCATTTATCTTGTTTGTCTCTGAGATCTTCTTACTCCTGTCCGATATCTTGTAGGCCACAAATGCGGGCCAGTGATCTCTTATCTTCTCAAATTGGCCGGTGAATTCTGGAGTCTTCCCTTTGTCGACATACGTTGATTTCAACTCATTCTTCCACCTCCTGGATAGATCTGCCATCTTCTTAAGAGCATGCGCCTTGACCAGTGGCTCTATAACTGGCTTATCCGGATCCTCCTCTGGCGGTAGGGTCAAATTTGCCTTCAGCGAGGTCCAAAGATCATCTTTCGTCTATCGTTGACATAAGGAACTTGAGGGTCTACGTTCTTAGGATGATTCCATAGCTGGATGCTGATCGGGATCATGTCCCTAACAATAGCCCCGCACTAAGCAGAAAATGCTTCCTTGGTCCGCGTGGGTTCAATCGGCTGGCCATCGTCCGCGATTGCTGTGGTCGTGAACCTTTCATCCTGGCACAACCTTTTCTTCGGGCCTCGTCTCGTTACCGAAGTTTGGCTCGATTCGGAGGGCTATAAAAGAAGGAAGAAGAGTTAATATATGTACATACCAAAACAATTAATGCATCAATTAGCTAGTCAGCAGATGCTTAATTAATATATATACCTCGCCGGACTTTGCAACAGCTCCCTCCTCCGTTCGGTCACCGGAGCCGTCATCACGGTCTCCTTCTTCCACCGGCATTCGGTCGCCGGAGAAATCATGATCATGTCCTTCGTCCTCCATTGTTTGATCACCGGAGCCTGCTTCACCCTCTCCTTCCAGACCATCGGTGTCACTGAGATATGACAACTTATCACCTCTGCCGAGCATTATGTCCCCAACAACTGTTCTGTTTCCAAGTCTCTTTTCTCCATAGTTTCTGCAAATATTACAACATGGCAATTAATATACAAACATGAGAGATGGATATATTAGTGGCAATCATAAACCTAGCTAGCTAATCACAACCAGGAATATTAATTAGTGGCCTCGATGCTTCTACGGTTTGGGGTGGCCTCGACAACGCTTCTAGGGTTTGGGGTGGCCTCGACGACAACGCTCTTTTAACTTGGTAAATTTGGGTGTCCTCGACAACGCTTCTAGGGTTTGGGGTGGCCTCGTGGCAACGCTTCTAGGGTTTGGGCCGGACCGCTTCTCTCATGAATGTCCGACGTCCGGACCGACAAGGGATTTAACAAAATGACGCCATTCTGGATGTGCAGAAAATGGTCCCTATTTTCCTGATCTCATCTACCCTTCTATATGTCACGTTGTCTAGTGTCAAAGGATTCAAGAAAACAATGGCTTCGTCATTAGCCGGAAGTAACAGGCGAATGATGGTATGAAGCTCTCCAAAGTTATTTTGGAATGGAGTCCTGATAGGGTAATTCGCTTTTTGGTATGAAGTTCAGCAAGAGCCTTTCGAATATCGCTATTTGGAAGGCATTTGCTGAACTTCGTACCAAAAAGTGAATTATCCTATCAGGACTCTGTTCCAAAATAATTTTGGAGAGCTTCATACCATCATGCGCCTGTTACTTCCGGCTAATTATGAAACCATGGATTTCTTCAATACTTTGACACAAGAGAACGTGCACACATAGAATGGTAGATGAGATAAGGAAAAATATGGATTAATTTAATTATGCACATCCATAATGGGGGCATTCTCGATAAATCTCTTTTAAATCTTGGGAGGGGGTAGGAGATCGACAATTTTTTTCTAGGGTTTGGGTGTCCTCGAGAGTTGGTCGAGCGAGAGGGGGTTGATCGACGTCCCCTCCTCGACCCTAGTTCCCGACCCTCGACCGCTCAACGATCCTCGACACCCTCGTTCCCGATAAAAAAAATAAGAAGAGGAATAAGAAGAAAAAAAAGAGGAGAAGAAGAAGGAATAGAGGAGAAGAAGAAAAAAATTAGAAGAACAAAAAAAAAAGGAGAAGAATAAGGAATAGATGAGAAGAAGAAAAAAATAGAATATTCTATTTTTTTCTTCTTCTCCTCTTTTTTTCTTTTCTTCCTCTTCTTCCTCTCCTCTTCTTCTCCTTCTTCTCCTCCTTCTTCCTCTTCTTATTTTCCTTTTTCCTCTACTTCTTTTACTTCTTCTTCCTTCTTCCTCTTTTCTTCTTTTTCCTCATTTTCCTTTTTCCTCTCCACTAACCTAAAATCTACTAACCTAAAATGCACCAACAACAACTAACCTAAAATGCACAGTAAATCAACTAACCTAAAATGCATACATCCATACATGGGAAAAAAGACATATATGAACAAAAATACATATATAATTGGTAAATATTCTATGAACATCATTTCTCATATATCAATGCATACATCCATGGATCATCATTTCTCATATATCCATAGTCATATATAAAAACTTTCTATGAACAAAAAACTTTCTATGAAAAAATACATTTTTGACATATTTAGCATATTCTAAATTTTCCTAACTCTTTTACAACCAGAAAATTACTCCAACTTCATGACAGTACCCACACTCCATTTCAACAAAAACCTTCTGATCCAGAGTTCAATTTTTCAAATTTCATTCAAATGATATTTGAACTAGATTCAAATTCCTTGCAGAAAACCTATTCTAAACCCCTCCAAAATTCTGAAATTTTGCCATCGCCTTTGTCTTGCATCAGTACATCACCACAAAAAAATTCAGAAATTCCAAAAATGCGCAAAGCCATCTAGAATTTCATCAAACACATTCTATATGCACTGTTCATCACTGTACAAAAACTCAGAAAGTTCAGAAAAGTGGACAGCGCGTTGCTGCTGCTCCACTCCTTCTCCTCTCCTTCACGGCGTTGCTGCTGTGCTCTTCAATGCGTCAGGGCCGGTGGCGACCATGGAGCAGTGGCAGAGCAAGGGGCGCTCGGGGGCACGCGCGGAGACGGGGAGCAGGGGACCATGGGAAGGGGGGTCTCACTTCGAGGGGGGCGGCGATGGCTGGAGTCCGGCGACGAGAACAGCGGGCTTGGGGTGGCACACGGTGACGGGGATGGCGGGCTTGGGGCGGCACGTGGCGACGGGGAGGAGGCGGACTCGGGGAGGCACGCGGTGACGGGGACAAGGACGATGGGCTCGGGGATCCCGACGACGATGACGGCGGGCTCGGGGAGGCGACGACGGGGTCCGGAGGGCTCGGCGGCAACGACGACGAGGAGCATCTTGGCGGTGTCGTTGGAGGAGAGGACGAGGAGATCGATCGAACTGAATGAAAATTTCTAAGTGTCTCTTTTATATAGACGAAGCATTGGTCCCGGTTCGTGGCACCAACCGGGACCAATGCCTGATGTCTACTACGCAACCTTCTTCTTGTAGACGTTGTTGGGCCTGCAAGTGCACAGGTTTGTAGGACAGTAGAAAATTTCCCTCAAGTGGATGACCTAAGGTTTATCAATCCGTGGGAGGCATAGGATGAAGATGGTCTCTCTCAAGCAACCCTGCAACCAAATAACAAAGAGTCTCTTGTGTCCCCAACACACCCAATACAACGGTAAATTGTATAGGTGAACTAGTTCGGCGAAGAGATGGTGATACAAGTGCAATATGGATGGCAGATATAGGTTTTTGTAATCTGAAAATATAAAAACAGCAAGGTAACTAATGATAAGAGTGAGCGTAAACGGTATTGCAATGATAGGAAACAAGTCCTAGTGTGATGCCCCCGATTCAATCGTACACTAATCATGCACGCAAACGTGTACGATCAAGATCAGGGACTCACGAGAAGATATCACAACACAACTCTAAAACATAAATAAGTCATACAAGCATCATAATACAAGCCAGGGGCCTCGAGGGCTCGAATACAAGTGCTCGATCATAGACGAGTCAGCAGAAGCAACAATATCTGAGTACAGACATAAGTTAAACAAGTTTGCCTTAAGAAGGCTAGCACAAACTGGGATACTGAGATCGAAGAGGCGCAGGCCTCCTGCCTGGGATCCTCCTAACTACTCCTGGTCGTCATCAGCGGGCTGCACGTAGTAGTAGGCACCTCCGGTGTAGTAGTCGTTGTCGACGATGGCGTCTGGCTCCTGGGCTCCGACATCTGGTTGCGACAACCAGGTAGAAAGGAAAGGGGGAAAAAGGGGGGAGAAAGCAACCGTGAGTACTCATCCAAAGTACTCGCAAGCAAGGAACTACACTACATATGCATGGGTATAAGTGTAAAGGGCCATATCGGTGGACTGAACTGCAGAATGCCAGAATAAGAGGGGGATAGCTAATCCTGTCGAAGACTACGCTTCGGGCAGCCTCCGTCTTGCAGCATGTAGAAGAGAGTAGACTGAAGTCCTCCAAGTAGCATCACATAGCATAAACCTACCCGGCGATCCCCTCCTCGTCGCCCTGTTAGAGAGCGATCACCAGGTTGTATCTGGCACTTGGAAGGGTATGTTTTATTAAGTATCCGGTTCTAGTTGTCATAAGGTCAAGGTACAACTCCAAGTCATCCTGTTACCGAAGATCATGACTATTCGAATAGATTAACTTCCCTGCAGGGGTGCACCAGATAGCCCAACACGCTTGATCCCATTTGGCCGGACACACTTTTCTGGGTCATGGCCGGCCACGGAAGATCAACACGTTGCAGCCCCACCTAGGCATAACAGAGAGGTCAGCACGCCGGTCTAAACCTAAGCGCACAGGGGTCTGGGCCCATCGCCCTTAGCACACCTGCATGTTGCGTGGGCGGCCGAAAGCAGACCAAACCTAGCAGGTGTTCCAGTCCAATCCGGCACGCGCCGCTCAGTCGCTGACGTCACGAAATGCTTCGGCTAATACCATAACGCCGAGCGCCCTTAACTGTTCCCGCGTAGTTGGTTAGTGCGTATAGGCCAGTAGACAAACTCAGATCAAATACCAAGATCTCGTTAAGCGTGTTAAGTATCCGCGAACGCCAAACAGGGCCAGGCCCACCTCTCTCCTAGGCGGT
Organism: Aegilops speltoides; assembly: GCA_021437245.1. Taxonomy (NCBI): domain Eukaryota; kingdom Viridiplantae; phylum Streptophyta; class Magnoliopsida; order Poales; family Poaceae; genus Aegilops; species Aegilops speltoides. The sequence continues at coordinate 551,033,423 of CM038147.1, read as the reverse complement.
CTCAACCTGCCCTGTCGCTCCGCCACAAAGATCCACACAGAGGGCCGTTGGGACAAAGGTCCTTTCAGCCTCCAATCCGTGAATCACTCGCGGGTGCTCCACAAGCCGACCCGACTTTAGTCACCACATTTATCATGTATAAAGTGTATAGTATATACCCGTGATCACCCCCCGAGTGATCACGGTCCGATAGTATAGCACTGTAGATGGACAAGAATGTAGGGCCACAGATGGAATACTAGCATCCTATACTAAGCATGTAGGATTGCAGGTAAAGGTAACAACAGTAGTAGCAAGGACAGGCTATGCATCAGGATAGGTATAACGGAAAGCAGTAACATGCTACACTACTCTAATGCAAGCAGTATAGAGTAGAATAGGGGATATCTGGTGATCAAGGGGGGGGGGCTTGCCTAGTTGCTCTGGCAAGAGAGAGGGGTCGTCAACTCCGTAGTCGTCTTGGTAGTAGCAAGGCCGGTCTCGAAGTCTCAGCGGAAGAAGAGGGGGAAGAAACAATGAATACAATGCACACATATGCATGACAACACATGACAAAGCAAAGCGTGAAGCTAGGCGTGCCCTAACGCGGTATGAGTTGATACCGGTGAAGGAGGGAAACATCCGGGAAAGTATCCCCGGTGTTTCGCATTTTCAGGCAGAGGAGCCGGAGGGGGAAAGTTGCGAGTTTGATATGTTAGTGGTGTGTGGCGGACGAACGGACTGCGTATCCGGATTAGTCTCGTCGTTCTGAGCAACTTTCATGTACAAAACATTTTCATCCGAGTTACGGTTTATTTTATATTCATTTTTAAAGATTTAAATCAATTTACAAATTACTATTATTAATTTAATCCGAAAATGGCATTAATGCATCAGCATGACGTCAGCATGACGTCATCAGTCAACAGAGGTGTTGACTGGGTCAAGCTGACGTGTGGGTCCCGTATGTCATTGACTATTTAGTTAATTAAGTTAGTTAGGTTAATTAATCTTAATTAGTTACTTTAAACAGAATTAATTAAGTTAATTATTTAGTTAATTAATTAATATTTAATTTTATCTATCTATTTACTTATTTATTTATTTTAATTCTCTTTATTCTTATTTTTTATTAACGTTTCAGGGGGGTGGGGCCCCCTCGCCATAGACCCAGGGGCCTTAGTGGATCGGGCGAAACATGCGCACGGGTGCTGGCGGGGGCGCTTGTCGGGGCGGACCAAGGCGCCGGCCTCGGCCATCATGGCTGCCCCGGCGTGGACCGGCGGCCAGAGGGCGCTGGGCGCAGGCAGAGCGAGGGGAAGTAGCCGACCGAAGCTATGGTGAGGCGATGGCGCGGGGATGCGCGGGTGTGCGCGCAGTACTACGGTGGCAACAGTGGGGAGGTGGCTGGCCGAAGCGGGGCGGGCAAGGCCCGGGGAGAAGGCCTCGACAGCGGGCATGCGAAACCAGGGCGCGAGCGGCCCACGACGACCGCACCGGCCGGCGGGGAGTGGCGCTTTGCGGCGATCTCGGTAACGGCGGAGCTAGCAGCAACAACAACAAATCGAGGGGGAGGACGGAGGGGGAACGTGGTGCTGCTCACAGCGTTGCAGGGGAGGCTCGATGAGGCCGGGGACGACCGGAGTCGAGCGGATCGATGCGGAGGAGCTGTGTTGGCCGAAGATGAAGACGAGGTTGATGCAGACGTTGCGATGGCTTCCTGCTGGATCCAGTGGGTGAAGACAACGAGGCGGACGATGACGGAGCTCGCAAGCAAGCTTGCAGGGCGCCGGGGCGATGGAAAGCGCGGGAACGGAGGTGGGAGCGGGATCGGGTCCCTGGGCGCAGGCGGGCGCCCAGATCGAGTGGGGGATGAGCGGCTCGGGCGCCGTGGCAGCGCTAAGGCGGTGGCGTTCCGGGCAGCGGCGGCGGTTCGATCCCCCGATCCAATCGGGGGGGAGGGGCGTAGAGGAGGGGAGAGGGGGAGGCGACAGCAGCCTGGCGGCGCCAGCGACGGGCGCCATCTCGAGGTCGCGGGACGACACAGGATCGGGGCCCCTCCCGTCGATCCAGAACAGGCAAGTGGGGAGGAGAGGAGCGAGGGGAGTGGGCGTCGTGCTGGAGGGGGGAGTGAGCGAGTGGGGCTAGGGTTTCGGGCGCTTAGGGGGAAAGTAGAGGGCGCGGTTGGGCCGGCTGGTTAGTGGGCTGGCCGGTTAGCTGGGCCGTGGCCCAGTGGGGGGGTGGCCCTTGTTTTAAATTTTTAGTTTGTTTTTCTATTTTTTTATACTTTCCTTTTTCTTTATTTTTTTATGTTTTCTCTTTATTTACCTAACACTTTAGTTTTTTTAAAACACATAGGTTGTACCTAATTTAGTAAACTTAACTAAGTCATATTCCGAACATTTTTGTTTTAATGTTTGAAATTTTTTGTTTTGACATGTTTTGAATTTGACTTTTGAACCGGTTTTGAACTACCGAGAGGTTAGCAACAGTAACCGGGGTGACGTGGCATCGTTAACGTGGGCTTACTGTAGCCTAATTATCCGGGCGTCACACCTAGGGTTCATACTTTCACTAGTGCAAGTTCTCTCAACAATAATAACATAATTGGATCACATAACTATCCCTCAACATGCAACAAAGAGTCACTCCAAAGTCACAAATAGTGGAGAACAAACGATGAGATTATGGTAGGGTACGGAACCACCTCAAAGTTATTCTTTCCAATCAATCCGTTGGGCTATTCCTATAAGTGTCACAAACAGCCCTAGAGTTCGTACTAGAATAACACCTTAAGACACAAATCAACCAAAACCCTAATGTCACATAGATACTCCAATGTCACCTCAAGTATCCGTGGGCATGATTATACGATATGCATCACACAATCTCAATTCATCTATTCAAACCAACGCATAGAACCGCAAAGAGTGCCCCAAAGTTTCTACCGGAGAATCACAACGAAAACGTGTGCCAACCCCTATGCATAGGTTCATGGGCGGAACCCGCAAGTTGGTCACCAAAACATACGTCAAGTGGCACATGATATCCCATTGTCACCACAGATACGCACGGCAAGACATACATCAAGTGTTCTCAAATCTTTAAAGACTCAATCCGATAAGATTACTTCAAGGGGAAAACTCAATCCATTACAAGAGAGAAGAGGGGGAGAAGAAACATAGGATCCAACTATAATAGCAAAGCTCGCGATACATCAAGATCGTGCCAAATCAAGAACAAGAGAGAGAGAGATCAAACACATAGCTACTGGTACATACCCTCAGCCTCGAGGGTGAACTACTCCCTCCTCGTCATGGAGAGCGTCGGGATGATGAAGATGGCCACAGGTGAGGGTTCCCCCCTCCGGAAGGGTGACGGAACAGGGTCCCGATTGGTTTTTGGTGGCTCTGGAGGTTTGCAGCGGCGGAACTCCCGAGCTAATCTCTGTTCTGGAAGTTTTACGATACGTAGGTATATATGGGTGCAGGGAGTATGTCGGTGGAGCTACGGGGGCCCCACGAGGCAGGGGCGCGCCCTAGGGGGGTGGGCAGCGCCCCCACCCTCGTGAGCACCTCCCGTATCTTCTGACGTGGGGTCCAAGTCGATCAGGTGGGTTTCCTTCCAAAAATAACTTCTCCAGTTGATTTCGTTCCGTTTTGACTCCGTTTGATATTCCTTTTCTTTGAAATACTAAAATAGGCATCAAACAGCAAATCTGGGCTGGGCCTCCGGTTAATAGGTTAGTCGCAAAAATAATATAAAAGTGGAAAATAAAGCCCAACATTGCCCAAAACAGTAGATAAAGTAGCATGGAGCAATCAAAAATTATAGATACGTTGGAGACGTATCAAGCATTCCCAAGCTTAATTCCTGCTCGTCCTCGAGTAGGTAAATGATAAAAAGAGAATTTTTGATGCGGAGTGATACTTTGGCATAATTTCAATGTAAATCTTCTTAATTGTGGTATGAATATTCAGATCCAAATGAATACAAAATAAAAGTTCATATTGATAAAAGAAATAGTAATACTTCAAGCATACTAATCAAAGTAATCATGTCTTCTCAAAATAGCATGGCAAAAGAAAGTTCATCCCTACAAAATCATATAGTTAGGCTATGCTTCATTTTCGTCACACAAAGATGTTCCCAACTTCTATACCCCCGATGACAAGCCAAGCAATTGTTTCATACTTAAATAATCTCAAACTTTTTCAACCTTCACGCAATACATGAGCGTGAGCCATGGATATAGCACTATGGGTGGAATAGAACATGATGATGGGGATTGTGTGGAGAGGATAAAAAGGAGAAAGTCTCAGATTGACGAGGATAATCAACGGGCTATGGAGATGCCCATCAATTGATGTCAACATGAGGAGTAGGGATTGCCATGCAACGGATGCACTAGAGCTATGAATGCTCAACCAAAGAAAACTAGTGGGTGTGCATCCAACTTGCTTGCTCATGAAGACCTAGGGCATTTGAGGAAGCCCATCGTAGGAATATACAAGCCAAGTTCAATAATGAAAAATTCCCACTAGTATAAAAAGATAACTTATGAGACTCACTATATGAAAAACATGGTGCTACTTTGAAGCACAATATATGAGACTTGCTATATGAAGAACATGGTGCTACTTTGAAGCACAAGTGTGGAAAAAAAAGGATAGTAGCATTGCCCCTTTTTATTTTTTTTATATATTTTATTATTATTTTTTTGAGCCTTTTTTTCTTTGGCCTTTCTCTTTTTTTGGGACAATGCTCTATTAAATGATGATCATCACACTTCTATTTATTTACAACTCCATGATTACAACTCGACACTAGAACAAAGTATGACTCTATATGAATGCCTCCGGCGGTGTATCAGGATATGCAATGAATCAAGAGTGACATGTATGAAAGAATTGTGAACGGTGGCTTTGCCACAAATACTATGTCCACTACATGATCATGCTAAGCAATATGACAATGATGAATGTGTCATGAGGAACGGTATGGTGGAAAGTTGCATGGCATATATCTCGGAATGGCTATGGAAATGCCATGATAGGTAGGTATGGTGGCTGTTTTGAGGAAGATATAAGGAGGTTTATGTGTGAAAGAGCGTATCATATCACGGGGTTTGGATGCACCGGCGAAGTTTGCACCAACTCTCAAGGTGAGAAAGGGCAATGCACGGCACCGAAGAGGCTAGCATTGGTGGAAGGATGGGAAAAATGTGTATAATCCATGGACTCAACATTAGTCATAAAGAGCTCATATACTTATTGCACAAATCTACAAGTTATCAAAGCAAACTATTACGCGCATTCTCCTAGGGGGATAGATTGGTAGGAAAAGACCATCGCTCGTCCCCGACTGCCACTCATAAGGAAGACAATCAATAAATAAATCATGCTCCGACTTCATTACATAACGGTTCACCATACGTGCATGCTACGGGAATCACAAACTTTAACACAAGTATTCCTCAAATTCACAACTACTCAACTAGCGTGACTCTAATATTACTACCTCCATATCTCAAAACAATCATCAAGCATCAAACTTCTCTTAGTATTCAACACACTCATAAGAAAGTTTTTACTAGTCTTGAATACCTAGCATATTAGGATTAAGCACATTACCATGCTATTTAAGACTCTCAAAATAATATAAGTGAAGCACGAGAGTTCATCTATTTCTTCAAAATAAAACTACCACCATTCTCTAAAATATATAAGTGAAGCACTAGAGCAAACAACAAACTACTCCGAAAGATATAAGTGAAGATCAATGAGTAGTCGAATAATTATGTAACTATGTGAAGACTCTCTCTTATTTAAGAATTTCAGATCTTGGTATTTTATTCAAATAGCAAGCAAAGCTAAAGGAAATGACACTGCAAGGATAGCACACATCATGTGAAGAAGAAAAAACTTAGGTTCAACCAATACTAACCGATAATTGTTGAATAAGAAAGGTGGGATGCCTACCGGGGCATCCCCAAGCTTAGATGCTTAAGACTTCTTGAAATATTATCTTGGGGTGCCTTGGGCATCCCCAAGCTTGAGCTTTCGTGTCTCCTTAATTCCTCTCATATCACGGTTTCCTAAATCTCAAAAGCTTCATCCACACCAAACTCAACAAGAACTCGTGAGGTAGGTTAGTATAAACCAATGCAAAAACCTTATCATTTTCTATTGTAGCAAATTAAAATTATTATTCAACATTGCATACTAAATTCCTCTGCATATTTAATACTCCTATCATCAAATAGAATCAGTAAACAAGCAAACATATGCAAACAATGCAAACATAACAGCAATCTGCCAAAACAGTACAATCTGTAAAGAATGCAAGATTCATCATACTTCCCTAACTCCAAAAATTATGAACTAAACTTCCCACTGTAATAAATTTATCAGAGGTCAATATGCATAAGGATTCAACATTATACCACTCTCTGAATTTTCTAGGGAATTTTTGCAACAGCGGTAAACTTTGTGTTTTCAAACAGCAACATGTATACTAGCAAAATAAGCATGGAAAAGGCTATCCTTGACATTTTATTGGAACTAAAGATGCAAAACATTATTCTAAATAACAGAAAGCAAATACTAACAAAATAAAAGGACGCTCCAAGCAAAACACATATCATGTGGTGAATAAAAATATAGCTCCAAGTAAAGTTACCGATGAACGAAGACGAAAGAGGGGATGCCTTCCGGGGCATCCCCAAGCTTAGAAGCTTGTTTATCCTTGAATATTAACTTGGGGTGCCTTGGGCATCCCCAAGCTTGGGCTCTTGCCACTCCTTATTCTATAGTCCATCGAATCTTTACCCAAAACTTGAAAACTTCACAACACAAAACTTAAGAGAAAACTCGTAAGCTCCGTTAAAAGAAAACAAAACACCACTTCAAGGTACTGTTATGAACTCATTCTTTATTTATATTGGTGTTAAACCTACTTTATTACAACCTATCTATGGTTTATAAACTATTTTACTAGCCATAGATTCATCAAAATAAGCAAACAACACAATGAAAACAGAATCTGTCAAAAACAGAACAGTCTGTAGTAATCTGTAAATAACGCAAACTTCTGGAACTCCAAAAAATCTACCACAATTAGACGATCTAGAAAATTTCTTTACTGATCAGCAGCAATTGGAATCAGTATTTTCTCATGTTCTGGTGATTTTTAATAATTCGGGCACTGAGCGCAAAGTTTCTGGAAATTACAGCAAGATCAAATAACTATCATCCAAGAAGATTCAATAGGTCTAGCTTGGCACAAACACTAATTAAAACACAAAATTACATCTAAACAGAGGATAGATGGATTATTTATTCCTAAACATAAGCAAAACAAAAAAAAACTAAAAATAAGATTGGGTTGCCTCCCAACAAGCGCTATCGTTTAACGCCCCTAGCTAGGCATGATGATTTCAATGATGCTCACATAAAAGATAGGAATTGAAACATAAAGAGAGCATCATGAAGAATATGACTAGCACATTTAAGTCTAACCCACTTCCTATGCATAGGGATTTTGTGAGCAAACAACTTATGGGAACAAGAATCAACTTGCATAGTAAGGTAAAACAAGCATAACTTTAAAAATTTAAGCACATAGAGAGGAAACTTGATATTATTGCTATATGTAGAAGCATATGATCCTCTCTCATAATAATTTTCAGTAGCATCATGAATGAATTCAACAATATAACCATCACCTAAATCATTCTTTTCATGATCTACAAGCATAAAATTTTTATTGCTCACCACATAAGCAAAATTCTTCTCATGAATAGTAGTTGGAGCAAACTCAACAAAATAACTATGATATGATTGAGAATTAAGATCAAGATGACAAGTTTCATGGTTATCATTATTTTTTATAGCATACGTGTCATCACAATAATCATCATAGATAGGAGGCATGCTTTCATCATAATAAATTTGCTCAACAAAGCTTGGGGGGACAAAAGATATCATCTTCATCAACCATAGCTTCCCCAAGCTTGTGGCTTTGCATATCATTAGCATCATGGATATTCAAGGAATTCATACTAACAACATTGCAATCATGCTCATCATTCAAAGATTTAGTGCCAAACATTTTAATGCATTCTTCTTCTAACACTTTGGCACAATTTTCCTTTCCATCATACTCACGAAAAATATTAAAAAGATGAAGCGTATGAGACAAACTCAATTCCATTTTTTGTAGTTTTCTTTTATAAACTAAACTAGTGCTAAAACAAGAAACAAAAAGATTCGATTGCAAGTTCTAAAGATATACCTTCAAGCACTCACCTCCCCGGCAACGGCGCCAGAAAAGAGCTTGATGTCTACTATGCAACCTTCTTATTGTAGATGTTGTTGGGCCTGCAAGTGCACAGGTTTGTAGGACAGTAGCAAATTTCCCTCAAGTGGATGACCTAAGGTTTATCAATCTGTGGGAGGCGTAGGATGAAGATGGTATCTCTCAAGCAACCCTGCAACCAAATAACAAAGAGTCTCTTGTGTCCCCAACACACCCAATACAATGGTAAATTGTATAGGTGCACTATTTCGGCGAAGAGATGGTGATACAAGTGCAATATGGATGGTAGATATAGGTTTTTGTAATCTGAAAATATAAAAACAGCAAGGTAACTAAAGATAAAAGTGAGCGTACACTAGTAGAAAACAACCCATTAGTCCCGGTTCGTAAGGGCCTTTAGTCCCGGTTCAGGAACCGAGACTAATGGGTCGTTACTAATACCTCAACCCATTAGTCCCGGTTTAAACAGGAACCGGGACCAATGTGCCTCCACGTGGTCCTGTGCGCCGAGCCCAGTCAGGGGGCCTTTGGTCCCGGTTGGTGGCTCCAACCGGGACCAAAAGGCATCCACGCGTCTGCATTCCAAAGGCTGGGTTTTTTTGAAAGGAGGGGGTTGGGGGTTTTGGGGGTTAATTTAGGTGTTTAGTATATTGTGTTAGCTAGCTAATTAATAGAGAGAAGTGTCCTCTCTTATGTCCGTGCTTGGTCGACGCTCGTAGTATATATACATAAGTGATCGAGAGAACCATTCAATCTGAAGTTAAGTCATGCATCCTGAGAGAAGTGATCGATCGACCTCTCCTTCTCCAGAGATTGGTCGAACAACAAGTTTTTTACTGGCTACATACATGTACAATATGTATAAGATCTCTTAATTACAAACCCCTAGCATTTGAAATCAACTTCCACATGGTATTCTCCGGCTTTACTGATGACGTGTTCAAGAAAGAATCCCGCCAATTCCTCTTGAATTGCTTTCACGCGATCTGGTGGTAGGAGTTCATCCTGCATCTGCCACGTCTAATTAATTTGAAGAAGGGAGTTAATTAATACATATATATATGAATGAAACTCAATAGAAGTAATGGTGTAATAAAATGAAATTGTGAATATTATTGCTTACGCACTTCATATTGTCTTCTAGAGTAGCCCCGCTTGTTTTTTAAAGTCGCGTTGTGGATGAACTCGGACACGTAGTATCCATAGAAATCATTCCCTTCCTCCTGCCACAAGCACTTTACGAGAAATAGAGGTCAATCAAACTGATAATGAAGCATTATAAATGGCATTGATGAAAGTATAGCTATAGAATCAACGGGATATGCGCGCAACTAGCTAGCCAGTAGTACTTACTTTTGGGTATACATATCGCAGCTCCTTCGGCAGTCCCGGAGCTTGTGCGGTGAATTGTTTCCAAACCCTGCAAGACAAAGAAAATAATTATTATTACTTGAGATATCAGGAAATGAACAAAAAGTTGCCGATATGGTGCGATAATGATCGATTGAACTTACTTGCTGAACATTTCAGTCATGTCCGCATAGGTGCTGGGATCTTTCCGTCTGGAGTCTAAGACGGTTACTAGTCCACGCTCAAGCTTAATCTCCAGAAGAATATAGTGGTACCTACACACACGCATGCATAACTCATCAATTACATTAACCTCTCGCTCGAGTAATAAGGGAAACCCAATATGCACACGACAGTAACACTCACGGGCCGTTGTAAGGAAAGAGTATGGTATCTTTGTTTTGATTTTTGATCAACGATTGTAGCAAGTTGTCCTCGGCCTCTTCGACATGCTTTTTAACCAAAAATATATCTATGATATTTGTGTTAATGAACCCAATATCATAGATTTCATTTTTTTTGCACTCGACAATCTTCAATCTGCATAATATATTGAGGATAATTAATTATAAATACATGCAATGAAAGAGCCGAGCTATATATAGAGACTTAATGACAGAAATAGTACTTATAGGCAGTAGCAAAAGACCATTAATTTATCGACGGCCTTTTGATTGAAGAACTCGAAGAACTCCTCAAATGTAACACACAATAGATCATTTGTAACAAGGTTGTGCTCCTCTTTAATGTTCAGATACAAACTGTTCGTCCCCTCAGACTCTCTGCAGGTTTTCATGTACCAACTATGGAATCTTTGCATCATTGTTGTCGAGATTTTTCATCTTTGACGAGAGGCTTCCGTACTCGTGTCTGAATCGTCCACCTCCATGCAATCGGAAGTGCATCGTCGGGCGGTAATCTTCAAGATTGCCATAACCGCCACCGTCCCGGAGGATTAGACACATTGAGCGGGGGCACGATTGCTGTGCTTGTTCGCGAGCTGGGCAATTTTTCCCCTTTGCTCGTTGTTCTTTTGACCTTTATCACCGACAGTAGTTCCCGACCGCTTGGCTTGGAGATATGTCATTCAGAATGCTCTTATAGTTGGTTCTCGGCGAGACTTTGGTGGTTTCCTCGGGGCATCGAGAGTGCGCTTTGCTTTCACGGATCTACCTTCTCCTCCGGAGGTGGATGTATCTTTGCTTTCACCCCTTCAAAGAACTCCTTCACTTGGGCCTGCACGATCGTATTGTTTTCCTCCTTGGTCCTCTCGTACGGTAACTTCTCTACAGGCTTTAGAGGTGGACCGTATCTATATTGCATCTCTCTTCTTGTGCTGCTAGACGCCGGAGCAGACGGAGCAGCTGCGGCGTCTGTCTTCTTTCGTGCTTGCTTACGAGGCGGAGGAGAAGGACTACGATGCGCCGGAGCAGCCGGGGCGGCGGCGGGTCTCTTCCGCCCTTGCTGGCGAGGCAGAAAAGGAGAGGGCGGAGTGCCACCACGCGCCGGAGAAGGAGGCGGAGTGCTGCCACGCGTGCCCTGATCGTCACTCGCCGGAGGAGGAGGCGGTGGAGGAGGCGGAGTGCCTCCACGCGTGCCCTGATCGTCACTCGCCAGAGGAGGAGGCGGTGGAGGAGGCGGTGGAGGAGGCGGAGTGCCCTGACTCGCCGGAGGAGGAGGAGGCGGAGGCGTCCAGTTCAGAAGGTTGATGAGCTCCTTCCGCCATAGGCAAGGAGTCTTCAGAGCAGAACCCAGCCTAGTCTCCCCTTCACCGGTAGGGTGCTCAAGCGCGAGGTCCTCAAATCCCTCCGTTATTTCATCCACCATCACCTTAGCAAATCATACGGAATCGGCCGCGGTGATAAGTTGTGCGGGTCCACTAGGATAAACTTGGCCAACAGCCGCCTTGACCATCAAATTCATGCATCGCGCCATAATGTGGCAATTTTGAGACTCCGTGATACCATCCACGGGATAGCTGGCAGAGCCGTCAAGACATGCTCCGGCTGAAGCAGCTCGGTGGAAGCAACGCTGCTTCTCCGCTGAGATGGCGGGTAACCGAGGGAAGCTTCGCATGTCGTTTGTTGCGATCTGCTGCTTGCGTTCCTCTTCTCGATCCTCTAGCCCCATTACCCTTCCAAGCAGCGCTGCATTTGGTCTGCTCGGTTTCTTCCTCCTCTCGTGGGTTTTGTAACCCCCTGCGTCCGGAAAACCAACCTTCCACGGAAGGGAGCCTGGCGTGCCTCGTGTCCGTCCAGGGTGCTCGGGATTCCCAAGGGCCATTGTGAGCTCATCCTTCTCCCTGTTTGGAAGGAACGTCCCTCGCTGCGCTGCATCGATATAGTGTCGAAGGTTCTTGACTGGTGTTTCCAGTTGCTCGTCTGTCCACTAACACTGCCCTGTTACAGGGTCCAATGTTCTGCCAGCCCCGAAGAACCAAGTCCGGCAACGGTCTGGCCAGCGCATTGTCTCTGGTTCGATCCATTTTTCAAGCAGATCATGCTCAGCCTTGGACCACTTAGGCCGGGCTTTGAGGTAGCCACCTGACCCCGTGCGATGGTGAAGCTTCTTCTTTGCAGCATTTTTCTTGTTTGTCTCCGACATCTTCTTACTCTTTTCCGATGTCTTGTGGGCCACAAATGCGGGCCATTGTTCTTTGATCTTCTCATATTTGCCGATGAATTCTGGTGTCTCTTTTTTCTTGACAAACTGGTTCAGCTCTTTCCTCCACCTCCTCATTAGGCCTGCCATCTTCTTAAGAGCACAAGACTTGATTAATTGCTCTTTAACTGGCTTCTCCGGATCCTCCTCTGGCGGTAGGGTGAAATTTGCCTTCAGCTCAGTCCAAAGATCTTCTTTCTGCATATCATTGACATAAGACACCTCAGCGTCTTCATCCTTAGCAGGCTTATACCATTGCTGGATCTTGATCGGGATCTGTCCCTAACAAGAACCCCGTGACCGAGCAAAATGCCTTCCTTGTCCGGATGGGTTCAATTGGTTCCCCGTCGGGCGCGATTTCTATGATCTCAAACTTTTCATCCGAGCTCAACTTTTTCTTCGGGCCTCGTCTCCTTACCGAAGTTGTGCTCGATCTGGAGGGCTATAAATTATAAGGAAGAAAGACGACAGTAACTAATATGTGTACATATACCAAAACAATTAATGGATGCATCAATTAACTTGTCAGCACGGGCTTAACTAATATATATATACCTGGCCGGACTCGGTTCGGTGACCGGAGTAGTCAGCACAGTCTCCTTCGTCTTGTACCTCCATTGTGTCACCGGAGACATCATGAACATAGTCCTCCTCTTGTACCGGCATTAATGGATCGAAGCCATCATAAACATAGCCCTCTTCTTCATCCAGCTGACCATCGGTGTCGATGAGAAATGACGCAACATCATCACTTCCATTTGCGATTATGTCGCCCAACATCGCTTCTGTTTCTTCGTCTTGGGAGTGCTCCATAGTTTCTGCAAATATTTACAACATGTCAATTATTATTCAAACATGGTACATAGTGGCAAACGTAGAACTAGCTAGCTAATCACAATAAGGAATCATGTTAGTGGCCTCGACGCTACTTCTCTAGGGTTTGGGGTCGCCTCGACACAACGCTTCAAGGGTTTGGGGTGGCCTCGATGATAACGCTCTTTTAACTTGATAAATTTGGGTGGCCTCGAGAAAGTTAATTTGTCGGGTAGGGGCGCGGCGGGAGGGGGTAGGAGACCAATATCGTTTTCTCTCTAGGGTTTGGGTGTACTCGAGAGTTTTGGTCGAGCGAGAGGGCCGAGGGGGGTGCTGCAGTTGTATAAGTTATCAGGGTCGAGAGGGGGTATATATATCGACCGCCCCTCATGTCAAAGTTATCTAGAGGGGGTTATATCGACAACGACGCGACATACATATACATGGGAAAATAATGTTATCGGGGAGGGGGTATCGGTACCACCCCCTCGTGTTGAAGTTTCTTCTTTCTCTTTTCCTTTCTTTCTTCTTATCCTCTTCTTTTTCTTCTTCTCCCTCGAGAAAGGAAAATAATTAAGGAAAAGGCAGAAAATAGGAAGAAGGAAGAAGGAAGAAGAAGAAGAAGTAAAAGAAGAAAAAAAAGAGGAGAAGAAGAAAGGAATCGAGGAGAAGAAGAAAAAATAGAATTTTTTTCTTCTATTTCTTCTTCTTCTCCTCTATTCCTTTCTTCTTCTCCTCTTCTTTTTCTTCTTTTTTCCTCTTCTTATTTATTTCTCCTCTTCTTCCTCTCCTCTTTTTCTCCTTTCTTCCTCTTCTTATTTTCCTTTTTCCTCTCATTCTTTTTCTTCTTCTTCTTCCTTCTTCCTTCTTCCTCTTTTCTTCCTTTTCCTTATTTTACTTTCTCCTCTACACTAACCTAAAATGCACAAACCTAAAATCGATCGATATCTACTAACAACCTAAATATAAAGTTAATACATATATGAAAAAACATATTTAAACAAAAAAATGCTATGAACATTATATTCATACATATATATATAGCCACATCCATTCATCATATATATATATATATAGCTACCACATACATATATACATTATACATATGAAAAAATGCAATGAACAAAAAAATACACTTATGAAAAAATACTATGAACATGTACACATATATACACATACAAACACATCTACACAAAAATTACAAAAAATGCTATGGAGGAAAATGCAGGCGGGGGCGGCAGTGTACACATGGCTGTCACAAGATGGCAGGGCGGGCGCACCAGCCAAGAGATGGGCGGGCGGCGTGGCCACGCAGGCAGGCGGCGGCCGACAGATGGAGACGAGGCGGCCACGGCGCTACAGGGCGGCGGGCGCGGTGGCTGCAGGGGTGTGGGGCAGGAGGGGCGGGAGCAGGCTATGCTCACAGGGGCGGCGGCGACGGCGACGGCGAAACAGCAGCGTCGGCGGCGGCGGCGACAACAAGTGGGCAGGGTCGCTGGGCGGCGGCAGCATGACGAGGAGGAGCGGGGCGTCGGGGAGAAGTGGGCGATTGGCGAAACGCTAAGTCTTGCTTATATAGCACAGCCTTTAGTCGGTTGGTGGCTACAACCGGACTAATGCTACTAGTCGGTTGGTGCCACCAACCGACCAAAGGCCTCTTTCGGCAGCCCAAAGGGCGGAAGCTGCGACCTTTGGTCGGTTGGTGGCTCCAACGGGACTAAAGGGGTTGCATTGGTCCCGGTTGGTGCGATGAACCGGTACCAATCCACCCCCTTTAGTCCCGGTTGGACCCACCAACCGGGACCAAGGCCCCTGTGCTACCCACATCGGGGCCAAAGTTTAGTCCCACCTCGCTAGTTGAGAGGGGCGCGCAGTGGTTTATAAGCCCCACTGCCGCACCCTTCTCGAACTCCTCTCTACTGCAGGCTTATGGGCCTACTTGCCACTGCTTTGCCTGATGGGCCTTCTGGGCCTACTGCGGGCCTGAATCCTGGCCCAAAGTAGGGATTCAAGTCGTATTCAGGCCGTGGGGGCCCAGTAGGGGGCATTTTTTGTTTTCTTTACTTATTGTTGCTATTTTTATTTTTTTCCAGTTTTTTGTTTTGTTTTCTGCATTATTTATTTTCTTTTGTTTTTTGCTTTATTTTTTAATTCTTTTTGCTTTTAGTTTTAGGAAAATTATAAACTTTCTGTTAGTGCCATTACTTTTCAATTTTGAAAACACTTTTTTTTTTTTCTTTCTTGCTTTATTTATTTTATTTTGTTTCTACTTACAACAAAATACTTATTGTTGTTTTTTTGTTTTGTTTTCTGCATTATTTATTTTCTTTTGTTTTTTGCTTTTTTTTAATTCTTTTTTGCTTTTAGTTTTAGGAAAATTATAAACTTTCTACTTTTTTGTTTTTTTGTTTTCTTTCTTGCTTTATTTATTTTATTTTGTTTCTACTTACAACAAAATACTTATTGTTGCTATTTTCAATTATTACGAGGGCCGAACCATAAGACATTAAAGCATTTCAAATGAACTCTGAAAAAGTTGAAAGTTGGCATGGTATCATAAATTGACCCACACATAGCATGTGCATGTACAAAACGGACAATGGTATCATACTAAATCGGTTACAAAGTTGGCATGGTATCATCGTAATAGTTGCGGAGAAAGTCTTCACTTTTTCTTTGCTTGTGTCATTTCCTTATTGCGCCAGTAACCATGGATAATCTTCATCGTTTATCGAGGATCTTTGGGTCAGCCTTGACTTTAAAGGAGGAATTTCATGAAACTTTTCATAATCTTGAGACATGTCTGCCTTGTCCTCCACTCCCACGATGTCCCTTTTTCCCGAAAGAACTATGTGCGCTTTGGCTCATCGTATGATGTATTCGCTTCCTTATCTTTTCTCTTTCTCGATCCGTAGACATGTCCTTCACATAGATAACCTGTGCCACATCATTGGTTAGGACGAACGGTTCGTCAGTGTACCCAAGATTTTTTAGATCCACTGTTGTTATTCCGTACTGTGGGTCTACCTGTACCCCGCCTCCTGACAGATTGACCCATTTGCACTTAAACAAAGGGACCTTAAAATATACTCCGTAGTCAAGTTCCCATATGTCCACTATGTAACCATAATATGTGTCCTTTCCCCTCTCGGTTGTTGCATCAAAGCGGACACCGCTGTTTTGGTTGGTGCTCTTTTGATCTTGGTCAATCGTGTAAAATGTATTCCCATTTATCTCGTATCCTTTCCAAATCAATACAGATCAAAGATGGTCCCTGGATAACAAGTAAATCTCATCACAAACAGTGTTGTCACCTCGATCGTGCTTCCAACCAACTCTGAAAGTCTGATGTGTTCACATGTAATCCGATCGTCGCCTTTGCTCCGGGTGTTTGGAGCGCAGATCGTTCTTGTGTTCATCGACATACGGGTCACCAAGGTAGAGTTCTGTAGAACTGTGTAGTGTGCTTGAGACCAAGAATATCCGTCCCTGCATATTATTGATTCCTTTCCAAGCGTGCCTTTTCCAGTCAGTCTCCCCTCATACTGCGATTTAGGGAAACCTATCTTCTTAAGGCTAGGAACGAAGTCAACACAAAACCCGATGACATCCTCTGTTTGATGGCCCATGGAGATGCTTCCTTCTGGCCTAGCGCGGTTACGGACATATTTCTTTAGGACTCCCATGAACCTCTCAAAGGGGTACATATTGTGTAGAAATACGGGGCCCGAAATGACAATCTCGTCAACTAGATGAACTAGGACGTGCGTCATGATATTGAAGAAGGATGGTGGGAACACCAGCTTGAAACAGACAAGACATTGCACCACATCACTCCTTAGCCTTGGTATGATTTTTGGATCGATCACCTTCTGAGATATTGCATTGAGGAATGCACATAGCTTCACAATGGCTAATCGGACGTTTTCGGTAGAAGCCCCTCAATGCAACCGGAAGCGGTTGCATCATAATCACGTGGCGATCATGAGACTTTAGGTTACGAGACTTTTCTCTGCCATATTTATTATTCCTTTTATATTCGACGAAAGCCGTCGGGACCTTCATACTAAGCAGGCATTCAAAGAAGATTTCCTTCTCTTCTTTGGTAAGAGCATAGCTGGCGGGACCTTCATACTGCTTTGGAGGCATGCCGTCTTTTTCGTGCAAACGTTGCAGGTCCTCCGTGCCTCACCAGTATCTTTTGTCTTCCCATACACGCCCAAGAAGCCTAGCAGGTTCACGCAAAGGTTCTTCGTCACGTGCATCACGTCGATCAAGAGCGGACCTCTAGGTCTTTCCAGAGGGTAGGTCCCAAAATATAGATTTCTTCTTCCACATGGGTGCGTGTCCCCAGCGTCACTCGGAACAGCTAGTCCGCGGGACCCTTTCCAAAGATTACGTGTAAATCATTGACCATAGCAAGTGCGTGATCACCGATGCGCATGGCGGGCTTCTTCCGTGATCTGCCTCGCTTTGAAATGCTTGCCTTTCTTTCGACATTGATGGTTTGTCGGAAGAAATCGGCGTTGGCCCAGGTACACATTCTTCCTGCAGCTTGCCAGGTATACACTATCGGTGTCAAGTAAACAGTGCGTGCATGCGTGGTATCCCTTGTTTGTCTGTCCTGAAAGGTTACTGAGAGCGGGCCAACCGTTGATGGTCACGAACAGCAACACCTTTAGGTTAAATTCCTCCTGTTTGTGCTCATCCCACGTACGTACACCGTTTCCATTCCACAGCTGCAAAATTTCTTCAACTAATGGCCTTAGGTACACATCAATATCATTGCCGGGTTGCTTAGGGCCTTGGATGAGAACTGGCATCATAATGAACTTCCTCTTCATGCACATCCAAGGAGGAAGGTTATACATACATAGAGTCACGGGCCAGGTGCCGTGATTGCTGCTCTGCTCCCCGAAAGGATTAATGCCATCCGCGCTTAAAGCAAACCATACGTTCCTTGGCTCACTTGCAAACTCATCCCAGTACTTTCTCTCCATTTTTCTCCATCTGCGACCCGTCGTGGTACTCTCAACTTCCGTCTTTCTTATGGTCCTCACTGTGCCATCGCATCAACTTGGCATGCTCTCCATTTCGAGCAGACGTTTCAACCGTGGTATTATAGGAGCATACCACATCACCTTCGCAGAACCCTCTTCCGGGGCTCGCCGTCAACATCACCGTGGTCATCTCGTCGATCTTATACCGTAATACACCGCATACCGGCATGCATTCAGATCCTTATACGCACCACGGTAGAGGATGCAGATCATTAGGGCATGCATGTATCTTCGCACCTCCAATCCTAGAGGGCATACGACCTTCTTTGCTGCGTATGTCTTGTCGGGCAATTCTTTATCCTTTGGAAGCTTCTTCTTCAATATTTTAAGTAGCTTCTCAAATACTTTGTCAGGCACATCATTCTCTGCCTTCCACTGCAGCAATTCCAGTACGGTACCGAGCTTTGTGTTGCCATCTTCGCAATTGGGGTACAACCCTTTTTGTGGTCCTCTAGCATGCGATCGAACTTCAGCTTCTCCTTTTGACTTTCGCATTATGCGTCCTTGCATCGACAATGACCGGCGAGATCATCATCATCGGGCACATCGTCTAGTTCCTCTTGATCTTCAGCAGCTTCGCCCGTTGCAGCATCATTGTGCACATCGTCTGTTCCTCTTGATCTTCGTGGAGCATCACCGTATTCAGGGGCACATAGTTGTCATCGTACTCTTCTTCTGCCCTCTTCCATCATAACCCCTATTTCTCCGTGCCTCGTCCATACATTATAGTGTGGCATGAAACCCTTGTAAAGCGGTGGGTGTGGAGGATTTTCCGGTCGAGTAAGACTTCAGTATTCCCACATACAGGGCATGGACAACACATAAAACCATTCTGCTTGTTTGCCTCAGCCACTTGAGAAAATCATGCACGCCTTAATGTACTCGGAGGTGTGTCTTGAACCGTACATCCATTGCCGGTTCATCTGCGTGCATTATATAATGAAGTGACCAAATTAATAGAAGTTCATCATCACATTAAAACCAAAGTACATACATTGTTCTCATCTAACAACATAAAGCTCTGCAGAGCATCTAAATTAATTAAACCATACACTGAAACTATGTAAAACATTTCAATGCGAAAACAAATGCGATCATAATCGCAACCAATGTAACAACTGATCCAACGGCATAATGATACCAAGCCTTGGTATGAATGGCATATTTTCTAATCTTTCTAATCTTCAAGCGCATTGCATCCATCTTGATCTTGTGATCATCGACGACATCCGCAACATGCAACTCCAATATCATCTTCTCCTCCTCAATTTTTCTAATTTTTTCCTTCAAGAAATTGTTTTCTTCTTCAACTAAATTTAACCTCTCGACAATAGGGTCGGTTGGAATTTCGGTTCAACAACCTCCTAGATAAATAAAATCTATGTCACGTTGGTCGGCATAATTGTCATAAACAATAAATGAACCAATAGTTATGAAAAGATAATATATACCACATCCGAATCATAGACAGATTTAGGGAGGGCGGGCGGATACAAAACCATTGCACTATATAAGATGCAATAATAAAAGTAAGAAAATAATACAAGTATCTATCTAAACATACAAGTAAGAATATTTTTCCTTTCAGAAAGAAGATAAGAACAAGAGGCTCACCACGGTGGTGCCGGCGATGAGATCGGCGCGGGTGATCGACGACGGTGAAGATGGGGACGGGGCGTGGCGGACCGCTAAACCTAGACAAATATTGAGGAAAATGGAGCTTGGCGGTCGAGCTTGGAGGGGAGAAAGCTTAAGTAGTGTGGCTCGGGCATTCCATCGAACACCTCGTGTGCATAGGAGGTGAGCTAGAGCACCACAAAGCTCTCCCCTCGCCGCCATTTAAAAACAGAAAGCACTGGAAGTGCTCGCTCATGGCAGGGGGTATATAGGCACAACCATTGGTCCCGGTTGGAGGCCTGAACCGGGACTAAAGGGCGGCCTTTGGTCCCGGTTCGTGCCTCCAACCGGGACCAATGGTGGTGGGCCAGGAGCGAGGCCCATTGGTCCCCGTTCGTCCCACCAACTGGGACCAAAAGGTCCAGACGAACCGGGACCAATGGCCCACGTGGCCCGGCCGGCCCCCGGGGCTCAAGAACCGGGTCAAATGCCCCCATTGGTCCCGGTTCTGGATTGAACCGGGACTAATGGGCTGGACCGGCCTGGACCATTGCCCCCTTTTCTACTAGTGGTAAACGGTATTGCAATGATAGGAAACAAGGCCGAGGGTTCATACTTTCACTAGTGCAAGTTCTCTCAACAATAAGAACATAATTGGATCACATAACTATCCCTCAACATGCAACAAAGAGTCACTCCAAAGTCACTAATAGTGGAGAACAAATGAAGAGATTATGGTAGGGTACGAAACCACCTCAAAGTTATTCTTTCCAATCAATCCGTTGGGCTATTCCCATAAGTGTTACAAACAGCCCTAGAGTTTGTACTAGAATAACACCTTAAGACACAAATCAACCAAAACCCTAATGTCACCTAGATACTCCAATGTCACCTCAAGTATCCGTGGGCATGATTATACGATATGCATCACACAATCTCAATTCATCTATTCAAACCAACACATAGAACCTCAAATAGTGCCCCAAAGTTTCTACCGGAGAATCACGACGAAAACGTGTGCCAACTTCTATGCATAGGTTCATGGGCGGAACCCGCAAGTTGGTCACCAAAACATACATCAAGTGGCACATGATATCCCATTGTCACCACAGATACGCACGGCAAGACATATATCAAGTGTTCTCAAATCTTTAAAGACTCAATCCGATAAGATTACTTCAAGGGGAAAACTCAATCCATTACAAGAGAGAAGAGGGGGAGAAGAAACATAGGATCCAACTATAATAGCAAAACTTGCAATTCATCAAGATCGTGCCAAATCAAGAACACGAGAGAGAGAAAGAGATCAAACACATAGCTACTAGTACATACCCTCAGCCCCGAGGGTGAACTACTCCCTCCTCGTCATGGAGAGCGCCGGGATGATGAAGATGGCCGCAGGTGAGGGTTCTCCCCTCCGGAAGGGTGCCGGAACAGGGTCCCGTTTGGTTTTTGGTGGCTCTGGAGGTTAGCGGCGGCGAAACTCCCGATCTAATCTCTGTTCTGGAAGTTTTACAATACGTAGGTATATATGGGTGCAGGGAGTACGTCGGTGGAGCTACGGGGGCCCCACGAGGCAGGGGGCGTGCCCTAGGGGGGTGGGCGTGCCCCCCACCCTCGTGAGCACCTCCCGTATCTTCTGACGTGGGGTCCAAGTCCATCAGGTGGGTTTCCTTCCAAAAATAACTTCTCCAGTTGATTTCGTTCCGTTTTGATTCCATTTGATATTTCTTTTCTTCGAAATACTGAAATAGGCATAAAACAGCAAATATGGGCTGGGCCTCCGGTTAATAGGTTAGTCCCAAAAATAATATAAAAGTGGAAAATAAAGCCCAATATTGCCCAAAACAGTAGATATAGTAGCATGGAGCAATAAAAAATTATAGATACGCTGGAGACGTATCAATGCCCCCCTTTGGTCCCGGATCGTGACACCAACCGGGACCAAAGGTCTCTTTTCAGCAGCCCAAAGGGCGGGAAACATCGCGGGTTTTAGGTACATTAGTAGCGCGGGGACCAGCGCTAATAATAAGGCGCTACATCTAACACT
Source organism: Aegilops speltoides (assembly GCA_021437245.1). Classification (NCBI taxonomy): domain Eukaryota; kingdom Viridiplantae; phylum Streptophyta; class Magnoliopsida; order Poales; family Poaceae; genus Aegilops; species Aegilops speltoides. Next base: position 551,011,574 of record CM038147.1, on the reverse strand, counting down.
TAGCAGCAGCGCGTGGGTGCCCGCGCTACTGGTATACAAGTGTAGCAGCAGCGTGCCTCGTGCAAGCTCGCTACTGCTAATAGCTCTAGCATGCTTGGGCTGGAAGCGCTACTGCTACTGTCACGCTGCTGCTAACTTTCTCTACTCGCTACTGCTAATTTTAGTAGTTTTTGTTTTTTTTCTGCATATTTATTTTGTATTTGAACAGGCTTTATACAAGAATTTTTAGCAGATACAAATGTCATCATGATACACATACAAATGGTTGCGAGGCCACAAATGTAATCATAACATATACATACAAATAGTCTCATCATAATCATCATCCAACACAAAGTGGTATCTCGTCATCATCTCGAAAATAGCAATACAAGTCTCGATTACTTGCAACTACATCGTCATCCATCTAAACAATGATATACACGAGAAGAGCTATCACTTTGAGTGAGAGCGGAAATATGCAGTACATGAGTTTGTATCCCTCTCTCGCATTAGCGTGAACCTAAACTAACTACTGCCTGTCGCTCGGAAACCAGAAACCGGTACACCTGGGCCTGACACTCCGGCCACTCGTCGTATATATACTCCTGGCGTAGCACTTCTTCGCCATCGATGATCTATGCACCTGCATCGTCACATGAGTCGATGATATGCAACATATATAGTTGAGCAACAGAAAGAGACAGACTTGGCAAAAATAGAAGCAACATATCATAAGTATAAATAACAAAGTTGATCGTACCTAAAATGCCCTAACTAGAGTGATCGTCGCTAGTCGAGGAGGACAGTTTAATTACATCACAAATAAAGTTTCGTCGTGCATAATTCAAAGTTTCGTCATACAGAAATTATGGACTAAACGGACACATTGTCATATATCGACAATCGATCACTCCAACATGTCATGCCATCCATCCAAGTCAGGGAGATAGTCCCCAAGCCTAGTGAAAGGCTTCAGGTCGAGATGCTGAGAGGCTACCCATGTTCGGACGTCTTCCCGCTACATTTGTCCTTCTTCGTAGAACATCCCTGTTTTTCCGACGACCTCCTTCATGATGATTTGGGCAAGTTCACGCTGGATGTGATAGAACTTGGCTCGAAGTCGATGATCCTCGATATCTCCTACGTTCTTTGCCCATTGCAGAATATGGGCATCGCCGGACGTAGGTGACATGCGAAGGTTCTGGTGATCCCGTCTGTACTCCAGCATGTGGTGTAGGACATAGAATCCATCATTAAGAGAACCAGTCGGTTGCTGGATGCAGCAGAAGTCGGTCTTATATATGGCCGAAGGCGAGACTGCCGCCCCTTTTCTCTTCTTGTCCATGACCTCTCCACCCCGTGCTTTGTAGTAAAACATAGAACTGTCGAGAACATCTTTTATGTGGGTGTAATCCTTTTTGTGAATGTTCTTCGACGAGTCCAAGTAAAGAGCGTGGGAGTATCGGGGGTAGAGGATGATGAGGACGACGCGCCTGCCGCTGCGCAAAATAAGTACACCTCAAATTGATTAGCATCCACCGTGCAAATGAATGATTCAAATCGAAGGAAGGATATCTGCGCGGATGACTTATAGGGGATGATAAGGCACAAGAATCACCTCCTTGTCCTTATTGGCGAGCATGAAATTGATGATGTATTCCCTCGCGTATTCACAGTGCTTTGCGCAGACTCCCAAGAAGCTCTCGTGCATGAAGTATGGGTCAGCGACATAGATATGAGGTATCTGCTCAACCCCGATGATGTAGTTCGTGTGCAAGTCATAAAGGCGGACAAACGTAAAATCCAGCTTCTTCACGTGAAACATGTCGAATATGTAATCGAATCGAAGGAAGAACTTATCCTCGGGGAAGAAGTCAACGTACGACAATTGTCGCGGAACGTTAACCACGTAGAGTGGGTATCCTGGATCCTTCGAGGTGATGAGGCCTTTCTCTATCCGCAGCACATCATCTTGAAGACTCCTTAGATCGCCGAATCTGGCCCCTAGCGCTGCTGCTGGTAGGATTGGTTGACCGGGGATATGCAATTTATCTGCACCAGTGATATCTATACGGTCTTGAACCCGAGGCTGCTGAGGCGGTTGGATCATAGAATTAGCTTTCTTGCCTTTCCTCACTCTCTTCCTAGGCTTCTTTGCCGAAAAGTCATCTATAATACGTTGAGCCTTCGGAGGCGGCAATTCAGGCACTGACTCATGACGCTCAAACCCTGAGTAGGCGCCAATATAGACATACTGTTGAGTGCCATCGTCATCCTCATCCTCGTCCAAGGCGATGTCATCAGCGACTAATGGAGCCTCTTCCTTACCCCGTCCGCTATCACCCGGGGGGACACCCGACGCTAATTGGGTAGGTGGGGTGTTGATGTTCATACCTTGCTGAGGTTGCGTGCTCGTGGGTGTGCTCCCGTCCGCCTCCAGACGAAGCAGACTCTTTGGCCACAATAGGACCCACCCATTGCAACAATCACCAAGCCATCGCGGGGTCTCATCGTCATCCCCCCTAGTACCAGAGGAGGCAAATTCTTGTGGCCCGGTTTGACACTGGCCACGGAAACCTTGAAGACGTTCGGGGGGATCGGCCGGCTGTGGAACAATGGTTCCTTCGGCTTCATTATCGTCACCTTCCCCACGTCCACCTTCTGGTCGCCGATGGTGTACAATATGGTGCACGGGGTTTCGTCGGCCTGCAAAGAAAAGTCTGCAACGTGAGACATCCGAAAGGCAACGAAAACGGGAGATTATACATTTATTGATGGGGCCGGTGTGACAGATACCGTGAGGGCGTCGAGCTCGGCCAAAGACGAAGCACCGCCGAGCACGTCCGGTGCGGGAGCAGGTGCAGCTGCAGGTGCTCGTGCAACGCTAGTCGAGCTGCTCCCCAAGAAGTCAGCAAGGGGAAAGTCCGCTGCATTTTTTTTCTGGATTTTGCCTCGTCCAATTGAAAACGGCCGGAACCAAGGAAGTGGACATATTTACAACCATCTGTTTTGCGGCAGCTATCGCTTTTGCGACTATCTGAGATGATTTCTTCTCAACCGCGATCTCAACCTTTTTGTCGATGTTTTCTTCGGTTAACCTCCGTCTTTCCTTTCTCTCCTCCTTGGTATCACTGTAGTACTTCTTCCATGTGGCGCCGTCTCCGACACCGTGCACGCGTCCATACGACGGTCGAGTATCCACCAGGAGTCGTTTCAATATGTTCAACGCCCGGTTGAATGGAGTGTCCCACTTGGGCCTCGCCAACGCCTCAGACGGCGAGTCGCTTTCGGCCGCAATCCTGTGCTGCTCTCTCTGCAAAAGGCACAAGGATCGTTTACAAATATGACTAACATGCAGTCGAATTGATCAAAAACTAAAATTACCAGAAGTGTGATGAACTCCGTCGTGACCGTGTTCGTCTCGAAAACCTTCTTCACTAGGTCCCAACGGTGCCGAGCCCTGAGGACGTCATGCTCCCGCGGGACGGTGAACTCCGCCAAGGGGTCTGGGATGCCCAGACTCGCGGCTTCCGCGTCCTCCTTGTCCCATTTGGACCTCTTACCGCCGTAACCACGGCTTCCGAGGTGGTGGTTCCCAATGTTCCTCTGTTGAAGCCCCTTCATGTACTTAGACTTTTTTTGGCAGCTTCAGCCTCGCAAGCCGCCTTGAATATTTGAAACTGGTATTCCGTGATTGTCGGATTATCCTTTACAATCTCGGAGTAGGGTTCCTTCTTGTCGATGATCCTTGCTTTCACCCTTGTTTTCCAGGCGGCCAACGCGTCGCTAAACTTGGTCATGGCGTGTTTGTTTATCTTATTCATTGCCGGGTCTTTATCTGGATCTTTATAATCCTTTTCATTCTGCCCGAGAACAAGAATATCTGGTGAAACTTCTTTAGGAGGGAGGTCCTCATATTATCTATCTTGTGTAGTTTCCCATCGTTGATGGTGGCGGTTGTCCGTACGATGCAGCCTGATACGTCTCCAACGTATCTATAATTTCTGATTGCTCCATGCTATATTATCTACTGTTTTGGACCATATTGGGCTTTATTTTCCACTTTTATATTACTTTTGGGACTAACCTACTAACCGGAGGCCCAACCCAGAATTGCTGTTTTTTGCCTATTTCAGTGTTTCGAAGAAACGGAACATCAAACGGAGTCCAAACGGAATGAAACCTTCGGGAACGTGATTTTCTCACCGAACATGATCCAGGAGACTTGGACCCCCCGTCAAGAAAGAAGGGACGTGGCCACGAGGGTGGGGGGTGCGCCCCCTGCCTCGTGGGCCCCCCGTTGCTCGACCAACGTGCTCCTTCCTCCTATATATACCTACGTACCACTAAACGATCAGATACAGAGCCAAAAACCTAATTCCACCGCCGCAACTTTCTGTATCCATGAGATCCCATCTTGGGGCCTATTTCGGAGCTCCAACGGAAGGGGAATCCACCACGAAGGGCTTCTACATCATCATAGCCCCTCCGATGAAGTGTGAGTAGTTTACCTCAGACCTTCGGGTCCATAGTTAGTAGCTAGATGGCTTCTTCTCTCTTTTTGGATCTCAATACAATGTTCTCCCCCTCTCTCGTGGAGATCTATTCGATGTAATCTTCTTTTTGCGGTGTGTTTGTTGAGACCGATGAATTGTGGGTTTATGATCAAGATTATCTATGAATAATATTTGAATCTTCTCTGAATTCTTTTATGTATGATTGGTTATCTCTGCAAGTCTCTTCGAATTATCAGTTTGGTTTGGCCTACTAGATTGGGTTTTCTTGCAATGGGAGAAGTGCTTAGCTTTGGGTTCAATCTTGCGGTGTCCTTTCCCATTGACAGTAGGGGCATCAAGGCACGTATTGTATTGTTGCCATCGAGGATAACAAGATGGGTTTTTTATCATATTGCATGAATTTATCCCTCTACATCATGTCATCTTGCTTAAGGCGTTACTCTGTTTTCTTGAACTTAATACTCTAGATGCATGCTGGATAGTGGTCGATGAGTGGAGTAATAGTAGTAGATGCAGGCAGGAGTCGGTCTAGTTGTCTCGGACGTGATGCCTATATACATGATCGTACCTAGATATTCTCATAACTATGCTCAATTCTGTCAATTGCTCAACAGTAATTTGTTCACCCACCATAGATTACTTATGCTCTTGAGAGAAGCCACTAGTGAAATCTATGGCCCCCGGGTCTATCTTTATCATATTAATCTCCCAACACTTCATTATTTATTTATTTCTTTTTACTTTGCTTTTATTTTACTTTGCATCTTTATACCAAAAATAACAAAAATATTATCTATCATCTCTATCAGATATCACTCTCGTAAGTGACCGTGAAGGGATTGACAACCCCTAATCGCGTTGGTTGCATTGAGCTATTTGTTTTGTGTAGGTACGAGGGACTTGCGAGTAGCCTCCTTCTAGATTGATATCTTGGTTCTCAAAAACTGAGGGAAATACTTACTCTACTCTGCTGCATCACCCTTACCTTTTCAAGGAAATCCAATGCAGTGCTCAAGAGGTAGCAGGAAGATTTCTTGCGCCGTTGCCAGGGAGATCTTCGCAAAAGTCAACATACCAAGTTCCCATCACAATCCCTTATCTCTCGCATTACATTATTTGCCATTTGCCTCTCGTTTTCCTCTCCCCCACTTCATCCTTGCCATTTTATTCGCCCTCTCTTTTCCGTTTGCCTTTTTTCCGCTTGCTTTTTGTTTGCTCGTGTGTTGGATTGCTTGCTTGTCACGATGGCTCAAGATAATACCAAATTGTGTGACTTTACCAATACCAACAATAATGATTTCCTTAGCACTCCGATTGCTCCTCTTACCAATACTGAATCTTGTGAAATCAATACTGCTTTGTTGAATCTTGTTATGAAAGATCAATTCGCCGACCTTTCCAGTGAAGATGCCGCTGCTCATCTAAATAGCTTCGTTGATTTATGTGATATGCAAAAGAAGAAAGATGTTGATAATGATATTGTTAAATTGAACTATTTCTTTTTTCGCTTAGAGATCGTGCTAAAGCTTGGTTTTCGTCTTTGCCTAAAAATAGTATTTATTCTTGGAACAAGTGCAAAGATGCTTTTATCTCTAAGTATTTTCCTCCCGCTAAGATCATCTCTCTCAGAAACGATATTATGAATTTTAAGCAACTTGATCATGAACATGTTGCACAAGCTTGGGAGAGAATGAAATTAATTATATGTAGTTGCCCTACTCATGGTTTGAACTTGTGGATGATTATACAAAATTTTTATGCCGGATTGAATTTTGCTTCTAGAAATCTTTTAGATTCGGCCGCGGGAGGCACTTTTATGGAAATCACTCTAGGAGATGCTACTAAACTCCTAGATAATATTATGGTTAATTATTCTCAATGGCACACTGAAAGATCTACTAATAAAAAAGTGCATGCGATAGAAGATATTAATGTTTTGAGTGGAAAGATGAATGAACTTATGAAATTATTTGCTACTAAGAGTGTTTCTTCTGATCCTAATGATATGCCTTTGTCTACTTTGATTGAGAATAATAATGAATCTATGGATGTGAATTTTGTTGGTAGGAATAATTTTGGTAACAACGCGTATAGAGGTTACTTTAATCCTAGGCCTTATCCTAGTAATCCTTCTAATAATTATGGAAATTCCTATAACAACTCTTATGGAAATTTTAATAATATGCCCTCTGAATTTGAGACTAGTGTTAAAGATTTTATGAATTAGCAAAAGAATTTCAATGCTTTGCTTGAAGAGAAATTGCTTAAAGTTGATGAATTGGCTAGGAACGTTGATAGAATTTCTCTTGATGTTGATTCTTTAAAGCTTAGATCTATTCCTCCTAAGCATGATATCAATGAGTCTCTCAAAGCCATGGGAATTTCCATCGATGAGTGCAAGGAAAGAACCGCTAGGATGCGTGCTACGAAATATGCCTATATTAAAGCATGTTCTTCCTATTTCCATGAAAATAAAGATGAAGATCTAAAAGTTATTGTTGTGTCCCCTATTAAATCTTTTTTGAAATATTAATCTTGATAATGATGTGACTGAATATGACCCACCTTTACCTAGAAGGCGTTCCAAGAATTCGGAGTTTTTAGATCTTGATGATGAAATTAATAAAAGTGGGATTGAAGAAAGCAAAACCCTAGATGTTACTAAACCTACTATTTTGGATTTCAAGGAATTTAATTATGAAATTGCTCTCTAATTGATTGTATTTCCTTGTTGCAATCCATGCTAAATTCTCCTCATGCTTATAGTCAAAATAAAGTGTTTACTAAACATATCGTTGATGCCTTGATGCAATCTTATGAAGAAAAACTGGAGTTGGAAGTTTCTATCCCTAGAAAACTCTATGATGAGTGGGAACCAACTATTAAAACTAATATTAAGGATCATGAATTTTATGCTTTATGTGATTTGGGTGCTAGTGTTTCCACTATTCCCAAAACTTTGTGTGATTTGCTAGATTTCCTTGATTTTGATGATTGCTCTCTAAACTTGCACCTTGCGGATTCCACTATTAAGAAACCTATGGGAAGAATTAATGATGTTCTTATTGTTTCAAATAGGAATTATTTGACCGTAGATTTTATCGTTCTTGATATAGATTGCAATCCTTCTTGTCCTATTATTCTTAGTAGACCTTTCCTTAGAACGATTGGTGCAATTATTGATATGAAGGAAGGGAATATTAGATTCCAATTTCCATTAAAGAAAGGAATGGAACACTTCCCTAGGAAGAAAAAAAGCTACCATATGAATCTATCATGAGAGCCACTTATGGATTGCCTACCAAAGATGGCAATACATAGATCTATCCTTGCTTTTATGCCTAGCTAGAGGCGTTAAACGATAGCGCTTGTTGGGAGGCAACCCAATTTTATTTTTAGTTTTTTTTGCTTTTGCTTATGTTTAGGAATAAATAATCCATCTACCTTCTGTTTGGACGTGGTTTTATGTTTTAATTAGTGTTTGTGCCAAGTTAAACCTATATGATCTTCTTGGATGATAGTTATTTGATCTTGCTGTAATTTCAGAAACTTTCTGTTCACGAAAACAATTGTTAAAAATACCCAGAACGTGAGTAAATAGTGATTCTAATTTCTGCTGATCAATAAACAAATTTCCTAGGTCGTCCTATTTTGGCTGAAATTTTGGAGTTCCAGAAGTTTGCGTTAGTTACAGATTACTACAGACTATTCTGTTTTTGACAGATACTGTTTTTCGTGTGTTGTTTGCTTATTTTGATGAATCTATGGCTAGTAAATAGTTCATAAACCACAGAGAAGTTGGAATACAGTAGGTTTAACACCAATATAAATAAATAATGAGTTCATTAAAGTACCTTGAAGTGGTCTTTTGTTTTCTTTCGCTAACTGAGCTCACGTGATTTCTGTTGAGTTTTGTGTTGTGAAGTTTTCAAGTTTTGGGTGAAATCTTTTGATGGATTATGGAACAAGGAGTGGCAAGAGCCTAAACTTGGGGATGACCATGGCACCCCCAAGATAATCCAATGACACCAAAAATTCAAAGCTTGGGGATTGCCCGGAAGGCATCCCCTCTTTCGTCTACTTCCATCGGTAACTTTACTTGGAGCTATATTTTTATTCACCACATGATATGTGTTTTGCTTGGAGCGTCTTGTATGATTTGAGTATTTGCTTTTTAGTTTACCACAACCATCCTTGCTGTACACACCTTTTGAGAGAGCCATCCATGCATTGGAATTTGTTAGAATACTCTTTGTGCTTCACTTATATCTTTTGAGCTATATGGTTTTGCTCTAGTGCTTCACTTATATCTTTTAGAGCACGGTGGTGGATTCGTTTTATAGAAACTATTGATCTCTCATGCTTCACTTAGATTATTTTTGCGAGTCTTAAATAGCATGGTAATTTGCTTAAAAATATTAATATGCTTGGTATTCAAGATTTGTAAAACTTTCTTTTGAGTGCGTTGAATACTAAGAAAAGTTTGATGCTTGATAATTGTTTTGAGATATGGAGGTGATAATATCAAAGTTGTGCTAGTTGAGTAGTTGTGAATTTTAGAAATGCTTGTGTTGAAGTTTGCAAGTCCCGTAGCATGCATGTATGGTAAACGTTATGTAACAAATTTGAAACATGAGGTGTTATTTGATTGTCCTCGTTATGAGTGTCGGTCGGGGACGAGCGATGGTCTTTTCCTACCAATCTATCCCCCTAGGAGCATGCGCATAGTGCTTTGGTTTTTGATGGCTTGTAGATTTTTGCAATAAGTATGTGATTTCTTTATGACTAATGTTGAGTCCATGGATTATACGCACTCTCACCCTTCCATCATTGCTAGCCTCTTCGGTACCGTGTATTGCCCTTTCTCACATTGAGAGTTGGTGCAAACTTCGCCGGTGCATCCAAACCCCGTGATATGATTCGCTCTTTCACACATAAACCTCCTTATATCTTCCTCTAAACAGCCACCATACCTACCTATTATGGCATTTCCATAGCCATTTCGAGATATATTGCCATGCAACTTTCCACCGTTCCGTCTTTTATGACATATTCATCATTTTCATATTGCTTAGCATGATCATGTAGTTGACATAGTATTTGTGGCAAAGCCACCATTCATAATTCTTTCATACACGTCACTCTTGATTCATTGCATATCCCGGTACACCGCTGGAGGCATTCATATAGAGTCATACTTTGTTCTAGTATCGAGTTGTAATAATTGAGTTGTAAGTAAATAGAAGTGTGATGATCATCATTTAATAGAGCATTGTCCCAATAAAAAAAAGAAAGGCCAAAGAAGAAAAGATGACCCAAAAAAAGGGGCAATGCTACTATCCTTTTTTTCACACTTGTGCTTCAAAGTAGCACCATAATCTTCATGATAGAGAGTCTCTTGTTTTGTCACTTTCATATACTAGTGGGAATTTTTCATTATAGAACTTGGCTTGTATATTCCAAAAATGGGCCTCCTCAAGTGTGCTAGGTCTTCGTGAGCAAGCAAGTAGGATGCACACCCACTTAGTTTCTTTTGTTGAGCTTTCATTCATTTATAGCTCTAGTGCATCCGTTCCATGGCAATCCCTACTCCTTGCATTAACATCAATCGATGGGCATCTCCATAGCCCATTGATTTGCCTCGGTGATGTGAGACTTTCTCCTTTTTGTCTTCTCCACATAACCCCCATCATCATATTCTATTCCACCCATAGTGCTATATCCATGGCTCACGCGCGTGAAGGTTTATGAAGTTTGAGATTACTAAAGTATGAAACAATTGCTTGGCTTGTCATCAGGGTTGTGCATGATGAGAGCATTCTTGTGTGATAAAATGGAGCATGACTAAACTATATGATTTTGTAGGGATAAACTTTCTTTGGCCATGTTATTTGGAGAAGACATAATTGCTTAGTTACTATGCTTGAAGTATTATTATTTTTATGTCAATATTAAACTTTTGTCTTGAATCTTTCGGATCTGAATATTCATACCACAATTAAGAAGAATTACATTGAAATTATGCCAAGTAGCATTCCACATCAAAAATTCTTTTTTATCATTTACCTACTCGAGGACGAGCAGGAATTAAGCTTGGGGATGCCTGATACGTCTCCAACGTATCTATAATTTTTGATTGATCCATGCTATATTATCTACTATTTTGGACCATATTGGGCTTTATTTTCCACTTTTATATTACTTTTGGGACTAACCTACTAACCAGAGGCCCAGCCCAGAATTGCTGTTTTTTTGCCTATATCAGTGTTTCGAAGAAACGAAATATCAAACGGAGTCCAAACGGAATGAAACCTTCGGGAACGTGATTTTCTCACCGCACATGATCCAGGAGGCTTGGCATAATAGGTAGGTGGCCACGAGGGTGGGGGGGGGGCGCCCACCCCCTAGGGCGCGCCCCCTGCCTCGTGGGCCTCCCGTTGCACCACCGACGAACTCCTTCCTCCTATATATACCTACGTACCCCTAAACGATCAGATACGGAGCCAAAAACCTAATTCCACCGCCGCAACTTTCTGTATCCATGAGATCCCATCTTGGGGCCTGTTCCGGAGCTCCGTCGGAAGGGGAATCCACCACGGTGGGCTTCTACATTATCATAGCCCCTCCGATGAAGTGTGAGTAGTTTACCTCAGACCTTCTGGTCCATAGTTAGTAGCTAGATGGCTTCTTCTCTCTTTTTGGATCTCAATACAATGTTCTCCCCCTCTCTCGTGGAGATCTATTCGATGTAATCTTCTTTTTGCGGTGTGTTTGTTGAGATCGATGAATTATGGGTTTATGATCAAGATTATCTATGAACAATATTTGAATCTTCTCTGAATTCTTTTATGTATGATTGGTTATCTTTGCAAGTCTCTTTGAATTATCAGTTTGGTTTGGCCTACTAGATTGGTTTTTCTTGCAATGGGAGAAGTGCTTAGCTTTAGGTTCAATCTTGCGGTGTCCTTTCCCAGTGACAGTAGGGGCAGAAAGGCACATATTGTATTGTTGACATCGAGGATAACAAGATGGGGTTTTTATCATATTGCATGAATTTATCCCTCTACATCATGTCATCTTGCTTAAGGCATTACTCTGTTTTCTTGAACTTAATACTCTAGATGCATGCTGGATAGCGGTCGATGAGTGGAGTAATAGTAGTAGATGCAGGCAGGACTCGGTCTACTTGTCTCGTACGTGATGCCTATATACATGATCATACCTAGATATTCTCATAACTATGCTCAATTCTGTCCATTGCTCAATAGTAATTTGTTCACCCACCGTAGAATACTTATGCTCTTGAGAGAAGCCACTAGTGAAATCTATGGCCCCAGGGTCTATCTTTATCATATTAATCTCCCAACACTTTATTCTTGCTATTTGCTTTTTTTACTTTGCTTTTATTTTACTTTGCATCTTTATACCAAAAATACCAAAAAATAATACCAAAAAAATATTATCTATCATCTCTATCAGATCTCACTCTCGTAAGTGACTGTGAAGGGATTGCGAACCCCTAATCACGTTGGTTGCATGGAGCTATTTGTTTTGTGTAGGTACGAGGGACTTGCGCGTAGCCCTGGATTGATACCTTGGTTCTCAAAAACTGAGGGAAATACTTACTCTACTCTGCTGCATCCTCTTCAAGGATATCCAACGCAGTGCTCAAGAGGTAGCACAGCCTATTTGATTGCCGTAGCACGTGCGCGCTTCCTCGGGCACTTTTGGCTCAAAATTGCCATCGTCCACCTCCGTGACCACCAGTCTAGTAGTCCTGAGCTTGTTAGGAAGCCGTTGCCTCTTTGCTTTCGGTTCTACACCGGCTCCGCTAGTTTCGGCGCCGGTCTCAGTCTGAGCGCCGGTCTCAGTCTCAGCACCGGTCTTAGTCTCGTCGGCAAGGCTCAAAAATTCGTCTGCCGCCCGGTAGACGTCGTCGCAATCACCAGAACCCTGTCCTTCATCGTTGCTTGCCATGTTTCCTACGATTAAATCTAGTCAATTAATTCTAGACCTAATAAAATGAATAATGACATAAAAAGGCCTATTGTTTTGCAGGAACGTTGACTCCTTCCCAGTGCGGCAAATCCCGGGCACTCGATATGTCCTAGTTTGTAGCACAAGTCATGCCGAAATTCACGGAAAATTTCGGCATGACCTTTGCTAAAAAGTGGACAAATCGAGAACCTGAATTTTGCCGGAACGAAAATTAATCAACATCCCGGCAAAACATAGGCCACTCGGCTTCATTCCCTGGAAACAACAAAAGGCCACTTGGGCACAATCGAACAACTTCAATGTCGATTATGATCAATGAGCAAACATAATTGAGGATTTTTCATATATCATGACCACTTCAAATTTGCATCTCCTAGTGTTTGACACTTCAAGAAAAGTCTACACAAATCTCATGCTCTTTGAAACTCAATTCAAAAACCAAATATAGATGGAGCCAGATCTGGCGAGGGAGGGGGCGTCTCTGTCAAAGCCCTAGTTAAGCATATACAATTTTTTCCTACCGCGAGGGAGGCAGATGTGGCGAGGGAGGCAGGGGCGTCTTTGTCAAAGCCCTATCTAAATTCTTTTCCTAACTAAATTAACCTAACTAAATTCTTTTCCTAACTAAGTTAACCTAACTAATTTAGAGAGAGAGAGAGAGGAGGGGTGGGGGCTTATAGAGGATGGCTCCAGTGGTGGTGCGAGAGGCAGTGGTGGCGAGGGAGGCAGGGGCGTCTCCGGTGACGGCAAGGGAGGCAGTTGTGGCGAGGGAGGATCCGGTGGCGTCGACTGCGGCTCTGGTGGCATTGACTGCGGCTCCGGTGGCGTTGAGGTCGCGCGGCTCCAGTGGCGTTGATGAGGCCGCGCGGCTCCGATGGCGTTAGGCGGCTCGGTGGCGTCGGCCTTGTGATCTGGTGGCTCGAGGCGTCGGCGTCGGCGAGGCAGCGGCAAAGTGGGGCGACGGTGAATGGGGCAGACGGCGGCGGGGTGGGTCGAGGGATTTGGGGGAGAAGTGGTGGCCGGGGGGAAACGGTTTTTTGGTTAAGTCAAACTTAGCGGCATTGCTTTTCGTGAAACGTGCTGTAGCTAAGTTAGCTATAGCGATTTTCACAAAGCGCGCTACTGCTATAGCTATGTAATTTCCTTCATATTTCTTATTTCCTTTTTTGTTTCTACAGCGGGGGTCCAGGAAACTCGCTACAACTACGTTAGCTATAGCGCCTCTAACGAACAAACGCTACTGCTACGCCTTTCTCCTTTTTTTGCTTTTTCATTTATTTTGCTCTACATTTTATTTTTTTCCTTTCTCCTTTTTATATTTCTTTCTTTTTCATTTACTTTTCCATTTGTTTTTCATTTTATTTTATTTCCATTAGCAGTAGCGCTTTCCGCGTGAAATGCGCTGCTACATATGTCCTAGCGGTAGCGCGCTTCTCTCAAGACTGCTACTGCTATGCGTAGCCTATCGGCTTAGTAATGGGAATATTAGTGGTAGCCTTTTTCATGCGCACACGCTACTGCTACTATTGTATCCGTAGCGCGGTTTTCGCATGCGCGCTACTGCTATTTAGCACTAGCACTCATTTGTGACACGCGCTACTGCTCAATTTCTGTGTATAAGGTTTTCCCTAGTAGTGTAAAGGGGGGCATTGGTCCAGGTTGGTACCACAAACCGGTACCAATGCATCCCTTTCGTCCCGGTTGGTGCTACCAACCGGGACCAAAGACCTTGTGCTGCCCGCGGCCAACAGTTTAGTCCAACCTCGCTAGTTGAGAGGGGCTCGGAGTGGTTTAAAAGCCCCACTGCGGCTGCCCTCTCGAGCTCCTCTCAAATGCAGGCTTACGGGCCTAATCTCACACTACGCTGCCTGTGGGCCTACTGGGCCTTCTGCGGGCCTGATTCCTGGCCCATGGTTGGGTTTCTAGTCGTACTCAGGCCGTGGTGGCCCAGTAGGTGGCATTTTGTTATTTTTTTCCAGTTTTTTGTTTTCTTTTTTGCTTTCTTTATTTTATTTTGTTTGTACTTACATTAAAATACTTACTGTTTTTCAGTGATTCTTTTTTCTTTTAGGTAATAAAAATAATAAACTTTCTGTTAGTGCCATTAGGTTTCCAATTTGAATAGTTTAAATTTGTTTTTTTTTTGAAATTTGTGTGAATCACTTGTTTGTGAATAACTTTACTATAAAAATATATTTTTGAGTGATTCTCTTTCCTGCTATTTAATATTACTGTGTTTTATCATTATATTTAATTTGGTAATTTTTAGGTTATTTGAAATGTCTATTTTAATCAAAAACAGATTTTGTTATTTTAGTTTGCTATTAAAGTTCTAAACAAAAAATTCTTTATGAAACTTATTTTTGCTATTAATGTTTTAAACAAAAAATACTTTGATAATTTTAGTTAAATAAATTTTATATAATTTTAGTTTCAAAAATACTAGAGGTGTATAAAAGCCTTTTAGTGGATTCCTTTTGCTATTAGAGTTTCATTAAAGTTTTCTAGTTCATTATTTTTGCTATCAGAGTTTCTTTAAAGTTTTTGTGTGTTCAAAATGCACCATTCAAAGCCACATCATCAATTTTCAACCTTTCTGACTTCGTTTGTTACTTTTCATGCATTTCTGATTTTTTGAGCTATATGACCCTGAAATTGAAAAGCACTACAAATGAACTCTGAAAAGGTTGAAAGTTGGCATGGTATCATCATTTCACCCACATAGCATGTGCTAAAAAGTTGAGAGGGTTACGGCAAAAAAACTGGATGCACTTCGTGTACAAAATGGACAATCTCTTTCGAAGTATCAGGGTTTCGGACGAAAACTCATCTATTACAAAAGGCATTTCATTTCTTCACATGTAACTACAGTGATATTCTAGATCAAAGACATCATCATAATAGTTGTGGAGAGAAAGTCTTCACTTTTTCTTCGGTTGTGTCCTTTGCTTATTGCATCGTAACCATGGATAATCTTCATCATTTAACAGGGTGCTTGGGTCAGCCTTGACTTTGAAGGGAGGAATTTCATGAAAGTTTTCATAATCTTCAGACATGTCTGTCTTTCCCTCCAATCCCATGATGTCTCTTTTTCCTGAAAGAACTATGTGGCGCTTTGGCTCATCGTATGATGTATTCGCTTCCTTATCTTTTTTTTCGGTTTGCTAGACATGTCCTTCACATAGAAAACCTGTGCTACATCATTGACTAGGAAGACTGGTTCGTCTGTGTACCCAAGATTGTTCAGATCCGCTGTTGTCATTCCGTACTGTGGGTCTACCTGTACCCCGCCTCCTGACAGATTAACCCATTTGCACTAAAACAAAGGGACCTTAAAATCATGTCCGCAGTCAAGTTCCCATATGTCCACTATGTAACCATAATATGTGTCGTTTCCCCTCTTGGTTGCTGCATCAAAGCGGACACCACTATTTTGGTTGGTGCTCTTTTGATCTTGGGCGATTGTGTAAAATGTATTCCCATTTATCTCGTATCCTTTGTAAGTCAATAAAGTCGAAGATGGTCCCCTGGCCAATGAGTACAGCTCATCAGAAATAGTGTTGTCACCTTTGAGATGTGTTTGCAACCAATTGCCCAAAGTCCTGATGTGTTCACATGTAATCCAGTCGTCACACTACTCCGGGTGTTTGAAGCGCAGAATGTTCTTGTGTTAATCGACATACGCAGTCACCAAGCTAGTGTTTTGTAGAACTGTGTAGTGTGCTTGACACCAAGAATGCTCGTCCCTACATATTATTGAGTCCCCTCCTAGCGTGCCTTTTCTAGTCAGTCTCCCCTCAGACCGTGATTGAGGGAGACCAATCTTATTAAGGCCAGGAATGAAGTCAACACAAAACCCAATGACATCCTTTGTTTGATGGCCCATGGAGATGCTTCCTTCTGGCCTAGCGCGATTACAGACATATTTCTATAGGACTCCCATGAACCTCTCAAAGGGGAACATATTGTGTAGAAATACAGGGCCCAGAACGACAATCTCGTCGACTAGATGAACTAGGCACGTGCGTCATGATATTGAAGAAGGATGGTGGGAACACCAGCTCAAAACTGACAAGACATTGCGCCACATCACTCCTTAACCTTGGTAGGATTTCTGGATCGATCACCTTCTAAGAGATTGCATTGAGGAATGCACATAGCTTCACAATGGCTAATCGAACGTTTTCCGGTAGAAGCCCCCTCAATACAACCGGAAGCAGCTGCGTCATACTCACGTGGCAGTCATGAGACTTTAGGTTCTGGAACTTTTTCTCCGCCATATTTATTATTCCCTTTATATTCGACAAGAAGCCAGATGGGACCTTCATACTGAGCAGGCATTCAAAGAAGATTTTCCTCTCTTCTTTGGCAAGAGCATAGCTGGCAGGACCTTTATACTGCTTTGGAGGCATGCCGTCTTTTTCGTGCACACGTTGCTGGTCCTCCCGTGCCTCTGGTGCATCTTTTGTCTTCCCATACACGCCCAAGAAGCCTAGAAGGTTCACGCAACGGTTCTTCATCATGTGCATCACGTCGATTGAAGAGCGGACCTCTAGGTCTTTCTAGTAGGGTAGGTCCCAAAATATAGATTTCTTCTTCCACATGGGTGCGCGTCCCTCAGCATCATTCGGAACAGATAGTCTACCGGGACCCTTTCCAAAGATTACTTGTAAATCATTGACCATAGCAAGTACGTGATCACTGGTACGGATGACGGGCTTCTTCCGGTGATCTGCCTCGCATTTGAAATGCTTGCCTTTCTTTCGATATTGATGGTTGGTCGGTAGAAATCGACGATGCCCCAGGTACACATTCTTCCTGCATTTGTCGAGGTATATACTTTCGGTGTCATCTAAACAGTGCGTGCATGCGTGGTATCCGTTGTTTGTCTATCCCGAAAGGTTACTGAGAGCGGGCCAATCGTTGATGGTCACGAACAGCAACGCCTTTAGGTTAAATTCCTCCTGTTTGTGCTCATCCCACGTACGTACACCGTTTCCATTCCACAGCTATAAAATTTCTTCAACTAATGGCCTTAGGTACACGTCAATGTCGTTGCCGGCTTTCTTAGGGCCTTGGATGAGAACTGGCATCATAACGAACTTCTGCTTCATGCATAACAAAGGAGGAAGGTTCTAGATACATAGAGTCACGGGGCAGGTGCTGTGAGTGCTGCTCCGCTCCCGAAAAGGATTAATGCCATCCGTGATGGAAATATGCCCTAGAGGCAATAATAAAGTTATTATTTATTTCCTTAGTTCATGATAAATATTTATTATTCCTGCTAGAATTGTATTAACCAGAAACATAATACATGTGTGAATACATAGACAAACATAGTGTCACTAGTATGCCTCTACTTGACTAGCTCGTTAACCGAAGATGGTTAAGTTTCCTAGCCATGGACATGAGTTGTCATTTGATTAACGGGATCACATCATTAGGATAATAATGTGATTGACTTGACCCATTCCGTTAGCTTAGCACCCGATCGTTTGGTATGTTGCTATTGCTTTCTTCTTGACTTATACATGTTCCTATGACTATGAGATTATGCAACTCACGTTTACCAGAGGAACACTTTGTGTGCTACAGAACGTCACAACGTAACTGGGTGATTATAAAGGTGCTCTACACGTGTCTCCGAAGGTACTTTTTGGGTTGGCGTATTACGAGATTAGGATTTGTCACTCCGATTGTCGGAGAGGTATCTCTGGGCCTTCTCGGTAATGCACATCACTTAAGCCTTGCAAGCATGGCAACTAATGAGTTAGTTGCGGGATGATGTATTACGGAACGAGTTAAGAGACTTGCCGGTAACGAGATTGAACTAGGTATTGAGATACCGACGACCGAATCTTGGTCAAGTAACAAACCGATGACAAAGCGAACAACGTATGTTGTTATGCGGTCTGACCGATAAAGTTCTTCATAGAATATGTGGGAGCCAATATGAGCATCCAGGTTCCGCTATTGTTTATAGAGCGGAGACGTGTCTCGGTCATGTCTACATTGTTCTCAAACCCGTAGGGTCTGCACGCTTAAAGTTCGATGACAGTTATATTATGAGTTTATGTGTTTTGATGTACCGAAGGATTTCGGAGTCCCGGATGAGATCAGATACATGACGAGGAGTCTCGAAATGGTCGAGACATAAAGATCGATATATCAGACGACTATATTCAGACATCGGAAAGGTTCCGAGTGATTCAGGAATTTTTCGGAGTACCGGAGAGTTACGAGAATTCGTATTGGGCCTTAATGGGCCATACGGGAAAGGAGAGAAAGGCCCAAAGGGTGTCCGCACCCCTCCCCATGGACTAGTCCAAATTGAACTAGGTAGGGGAGGGCGCCCCCTTTCTTCCTTCTCCTTCTCCCTTCCCTTCTCCTACTCCAACATGGAAAGGAGGAGTTCTACTCCCGGTGGGAGTAGGACTCCCCCCTTGGCGCGCCCTCCTCCTAGGCCGGCCGCCTCCCCCCTTGCTCCTTTATATAGGGGGGTAGGGGGCACCCCAAAGGCACAACGATAGATCGTTTGATCTTTTAGCCATGTGCGGTGCCCCCTCCACCATAGTCCACCTCGATAATACTGTAGCGGTGCTTAGGCAAAGCCCTGCGTCGGTAGAACATCATCATCGTCACCACGCCGTCGTGCTCACAAAACTCTCCCTCAACACTCGGCTGGATCAGAGTTCGAGGGACGTCATCGGGCTGAACGTGTGCTGAACTCGGAGGTGCCGTGCGTTCGGTACTTGATCGGTCGGATCCTGAAGACGTACGACTACATCAACCGCGTTGTGCTAACACTTCGGCTTTCGGTCTACGAGGGTACGTAGACAACACTCTCCCCTTTCGTTGCTATGCATCACCATGATCTTGCGTGTGCGTAGGATTTATTTTTTGAAATTACTATGTTCCCCAACAGTGGCATCCGAGCCAGGTTTTATGCGTAGATGTCATATGCACGAGTAGAACACAAGTGAGTTGTGGGCGACATAAGTCATACTGCTTACCAGCATGTCATACTTTGGTTCGGCGGTATTGTTGGATGAAGCGGCTCGGACCGACATTACGCGTACGCTTATGCGAGACTTGTTCTACCGACGTGCTTCACACACAGGTCGCTGGCAGGTGTCAGTTTCTCCAACTTTAGTTGAACCGAGTGTGGCTACGCCCGGTCCTTGCGAAGGTTAAAACAACACCAACTTGACAAACTATCATTGTGGTTTTGATGCATAGGTAAGAACGGTTCTTGCTAAGCCCGTAGCAGCCACGTAAAATTTGCAACAACAAAGTAGAGGACGTCTAACTTGTTTTTGTAGGGAATGTTGTGATGTGATATGGTCAAGACATGATGCTAAATTTTATTGTATGAGATGATCATGTTTTGTAACCGAGTTATCAGCAACTGGCAGGAGCCATATGGTTGTCGCTTTATTGTATGCAATGCCAGCGCCCTGTAATGCTTTAATTTATCACCACGTTCAAATACAACAGGTGCAAAACAGTTGCACACGCGGAATACTCAGGTTAAACTTGAAGAGCCTAGCATATAACAGATATGGCCTCGGAACACGGAGACCGAAAGGTCGAGCGTGTATCATATAGTAGATATGATCAACATAGTGATGTTCACCATTGAAACTACTCCATCTCACGTGATGATCGGACATGGTTTAGTTGATTTGGATCACGTGATCACTTAGAGGATTAGAGGGATGTCTATCTAAGTGGGAGTTCTTAAGTAATATGATTAATTGAACTTTAATTTATCATGAAGTTAGTCCTGGTAGTATTAGCATATCTATGTTGTAGATCAATAGCTCGCGTTTAGCTCCCCTATTTTATTTTGATATGTTCCTAGAGAAAACTGAGTTGAAAGATGTTAGTAGCAATGATGCGGATTGGATCCGTGATCCAAGGATTTTCCTCATTGCTGCACAGAAGAATTATGTCCTTGACGCCGCTAGGTGACAGACCTATTGCAGGAGCAGATGCAGACATTATGAACATTTGACAAAAGCTCGGTATGATGACTACTTGATAGTTTAGTGCACCATGCTTTACGGCTTAGAACGGGGACTTCAAAAATGTTTTTAAAAGCTACGGAGCATATAAGATGTTCCAAGAGTTGAAATTGGTATTTCATACTCATGCCCATGTCGAGAGGTATTTGACCTCTGACAATATTATGCCTACAAGATGGCGGAGAATTGCTCAGCTAGTGAGCATGTGCTCAGAATGTCTGAGTGCTACAATCACTTGAATCAAGTGGGAGTTAATCTTCCAGATAAGGTAGTGATTGACAGAGTTCTCTAATCACTATCACCAAGTTACTAGAACTTCGTAATGAACTATAATATGCAAGGGATGATGAAAACAATTCCCAAGCTATTCGCGATGCTAAAATCGGCGAAGGTAGAAATCAAAGAAAAACATCAAGTGTTGATGGTTGACAAAACCACTAGTTTCAAAAAGGGGCAAAGGGAAGAAGGGGAACTTCAAGAAGAACGACAAGCAAGTTGCTGCTCAAGTGAAGAAACCCAAGTCTGGACCTAAGCCTGAGACTGAGTGCTTCTACTGCAAAGGAACTGGTCACTGGAAGCGGAACTGCCCCAAGTATTTGGCGGATAAGAAGGATGGCAAAGTGAACAAAAGTATATTTGATATACATGTTATTGATGTGTACTTTACTAGTGTTTATAGCAACCCCTCGGTACTTGATACTGGTTCAGTTGCTAAATGTAGTAACTCGAAATGGGAGTTGCAGAATGAACAGAAACTAGTTAAGGGCAAGGTGACGATGTGTGTTGGAAACAGTTCCAAGATTGATATGGTCATCATCAAACACTCCCTATACTTTCGGGATTAGTGTTGAACCTAAATAAGTGTTATTTTGTGTTTGCGTTGAGCATAAATATGATTTGATCATGTTTATTGCAATATGGTTATTCATTTAAGTTAGAGAACAATTGTTGTTCCGTTTACAGGAATAGAACTTTCTATGGTCATACACGCCAACAAAAATGGTTTGTTGGATCCAGATCGTAGTGATACACGTATTCATAATATTGAAGCCAAAAAGATGCAAAGTTAATAATGATAGTGCAACTTATTTGTGGCACTGCCATTTAGGTCATATTGGTGTAAAACGCATGAAGAAACTCCATGCTGATGGGCTTTTAGAATCGCTTGATTATGAATCACTTGATGCTTGCGAACCATGCCTCTTGGGAAAGATGACTAAAACGCCGTTCTCCGGAACAATGGACCAAGCAACAGTTTTGTTGGAAATCATACATACTGATGTATGTGGTCCGATGAGTGTGAAGGCTCGTGGCAAGTATCATTATTTTCTGACCTACACAGATGATTTGAGAAGATATGGGTATATCTACTTGATGAAACATAAGCCTGAAACATTTGAAAAGTTCAAAGAATTTCAGAGTGAAGTGGAGAATCATCGTAACAAGATAATAAAAGTTTCTACGATATGATCGCAGACGTAAAATATTTGAGTTACGAGTTTGGCCTTCAGTTAAAACAATGTGAAATAGTTTCACTACTCACGCCACATGGAACACCACAGTGTAATGGTGTGTCCGAACATCATAACTGCACTTTATTAGATATGGTGCGATCTATGATGTCTCTTACTGATTTACCACTATCATTTTGGGATTATGCATTAGAGACAACTGCATTCAAGTTAAATAGGGCACCATCTAAATCCGTTAAGACGACACCGTATGAACTATGGTTTAGCAATAAACCTAAGCTGTCATTTCTTAAAAGTTTGGAGTTGTGATGCTTATGTGAAAAAGTTTCATCCTGATAAGCTCGAACCCAAATCGGAGAAGTAAGTCTTCATAGGATACCCAAAGGATACTGTTGGGTACACCTTCTATCATAGATCCGAAGGAAATTCATTGCTAAGAAAGGATCCTTTCTAGAGAAGGAGTTTCTCTCGAAAGAAGTGAGTGGGAGGAAAGTAGAACTTGATGAGGTAACTGTACTTGCTCCCTTATTGTAAAGTATTTTATCACAGAAATCTGTTCCTGTGACTCCTACACCAATTAGTGAGGAAGCTAATGATGATGATCATGTAACTTCAGATCAAGTTGTTACTGAACCTTGTAGGTCAACCAGAGTAAGATCCGCACCAGAGTGGTACGGTAATCCTATTCTGGAAGTTATTACTAGACCATGACGAACCTACGAACTATGAAGAAGCGACGGTGAGCCCATATTCCGCAAAATGGCTTGAGACCATGAAATCTGAGATGGGATCCATGTATGAGAACAAAGTGTGGACTTTGGTTGACTTGCCCGATGATCGGCAAGCAATTGAGAATAAATGGATCTTCAAGAAGAAGACTGACGCTGACGGTAATGTTACTGTCTATAAAGCTCGACTTGTTGTGAAAGGTTTTTGACAATTTCAAGGGATTGACTACGATGAGACCTTCTCACCCGTAGCGATGCTTAAGTCTGTCCGAATCATGTTGGCAATTGCCGCATTTTATGAAATCTGGCAAATGGATAAACAAAACTACATTCCTTAATGGATTTATTAAAGAAGAGTTGTATATGATGCAACCAGAAGGTTTTGTCAATCCTAAAGGTGCTAACAAAATATGCAAGCTCCAGCGATCCTTCTATGGACTGGTGCAAGCATCTCGGAGTAGGAATATACGCTTTGATAAGTTGATCAAAGCATATAGTTTTATACAGACTTACGATGAAGCATGTATTTACAAGAAAGTGAGTGGGAGCACTACAACATTTCTGATAAGTATATGTGAATGACATATTGTTGATCGAAAATAATGTAGAATAATTCTACAAAGCATAAAGAAGTATCTGAAAGGAGTTTTTTCAAAGAAAGACCTCAGTGAAGTTGCTTACATATGGAGCATAAAGATCTATAGAGATAGATCAAGACGCTTGATAAGTTTTTTTAATGAGTACATACCTTGACAAGATTTTGAAGTAGTTCAAAATGCAACAGTCAAAGAAAGAGTTCTTGCCTGTGTTACAAGGTGTGAAATTGAGTAAGACTCAAAGCTCGACCACGGCAGAAAATAGAGTGAGAATGAAAGTCATTCCCTATGCCTCTGCCATAGGTTCTATAAAGTATGCCATGCTATGTACCTGACCTATTGTATACCCTACACTGTGTTTAGCAAGGGAGTACAATGTTGATATAGGAGTAGATCACTGGACAGCGGTCAAAATTATCCTTAGTGGAATAAGGATATATTTCTCGATTATGGAGGTGACAAAAGGTTCGTCGTAAAGGGGTACGTCGATGCAAATTTTGACACTGATCCAGATGACTCTAAGTCTCAATCTAGATGCATATTGAAAGTGTGAGCAATTAGCTAGAGTTGCTCCGTGCAGAGCATTGTTGACATAGAAATTTGTAAAATACATACGGATCTGAATGTGGAAGACCCGTTGACTAAACTTCTCTCACAAGCAAAACATGACCACACCTAAGTACTCTTTGGGTGTTAATCACATAGTGATGTGAACTAGATTACTAACTCTAGTAAACCCTTTGGGTGTGGGTCACATATCGATGTGACCTATGGGTGTTAACCACATAAAGATATGAAATATTGATGTTAAATCACATGGCGATGTGAACTAGATTATTGACTCTAGTGCAAGTGGGAGACTGAAGGAAATATGCCCTAGAGGCAATAATAAAGTTATTATTTATTTCCTTATTTCATGATAAATTCATATTATTCATGCTAGAATTGTATTAACCGGAAACATAATACATGTGTGAATACATAGACAAACATAGTGCCACTAGTATGCCTCTACTTGACTAACTCGTTAATTGAAGATGGTTAAGTTTCCTAGCCATGGACATGAGTTGTCATTTGATTAACGGGATCACATCATTAGGAGAATGATGTGATTGACTTGACCCATTCCGTTAGCTTAGCACCCGATCATTTAGTATGTTGCTATTACTTTCTTCATGACTTATACATGTTCCTATGACTATGAGATTATGCAACTCCCGTTTACCGGAGGAACACTTTGTGTGCTAGCAAATGTCACAACATAACTAGGTGATTATAAAGGTGCTCTACAGGTGTCTCCGAAGGTACTTGTTGGGTTGGCATATTTCGATATTAGGATTTGTCACTCCGATTGTCGGAGAGGTATCTCTGGGCCCTCTCGGTAATGCACATCACCTAAGCCTTGCAAGCATTGCAACTAATGAGTTAGTTGTGGGATGATGTATTACGGAATGAGTAAAGAGACTTGGCGGTAACGAGATTGAACTAGGTATTGAGATACGGACGATCGAATCTCGGGCAAGTAACATACCGATGACAAAGGGAATAACGTATGTTGTTATGCGGTCTGACCGACAAAGATCTTCGTAGAATATGTGGGAGCCAATATGAGCATCCAGGTTCCGCTATTGGTTATTGACCGGAGATGTGTCTCGGTCATGTCTACATTGTTCTCGAACCCGTAGGGTCCGCACGCTTAAAGTTCGATGACAGTTATATTATGAGTTTATGTGTTTTGATGTACCGAAGGAGTTCGGAGTCCCGGATGAGATCGGGGACATGACGAGGAGTCTCGAAATGGTCGAGACGTAAAGATCGATATATCGGACGACTATATTCGGACATCGGAAAGGTTCCGAGTGATTCGGGTATTTTTCGGAGTACCAGAGAGTTACGGGAATTCGTATTGGGCCTTAATGGGCCATACGGAAAAGGAGAGAAAGGCCCCAAAGGGTGGCCGCACCCCTCCCCATGGACTAGTCCGAATTGGACTAGGGAGGGGGGCGCCCCCTTCCTTCCTTCTCCTTCTCCCTTCCCTTCTCCTACTCCAACAAGGAAAGGAGGAGTCCTACTCCTAGTGGGAGTAGGACTCCCCCCTTGGCGTGCCCTCCTCCTAGGCCGGCCGCCTCCCCCCTTGCTCCTTTATATACGGGGGCAGGGGGGCACCCCAAAGACACAACAATTGACCGTTTGATCTTTTAGCCGTGTGTGGTGCCCCCCTCCACCATAGTCCACCTCGATAATACTGGAGCGGTGCTTAGGCGAAGCCCTGCGTCGGTAGAACATCATCATCGTCACCACAGCGTCGTGCTAACAGAACTCACCCTCAACACTCGGCTGGATTGGAGTTCGAGGGACGTCATTGGGCTGAACGTGTGCTGAACTCGGAGGTGCCGTGCATTCGGTACTTGATCTGTCGGATCGTGAAGACGTACGACTATATCAACCGTGTCGTGCTAACGCTTCCGCTTTCAGTCTACGAGGGTACGTAGACAACACTCTCCCCTCTCGTTGCTATGCATCACCATTATCTTGCATGTGCGTAGGAATTTTTTTGAAATTACTACGTTCCCCAACAATCCCTGCTTAAACCAAACCATATGTTCCTTGCGTCACCTGCAAACTCCTCCCAGTACTTTCTCTAGATTTTTCTCCACTCCAACCCGTCAGCGGGTGCTCTCAACTTCCCGTATTTCTTAGGGTCCTCTCCATGCCATCACATCAACTTGGCATGCTCTTTGTTTCTGAACAGACGTTTCAACCGTGGTATTATAGGAGTATACCACATCACCTTGGCATGAACCCTCTTCCTGGGGTGCTCGCCGTCAACATCACCAGGGTCATCTCGTCTGATCTTATACCGCAATGCACCGCATACCGGGCACGCGTTCAAATCCTCGTACGCACCACGGTAGAGGATGCAGTCATTACGGCATGCATATATCTTCAGCACCTCCAATCCTAGAGGGCATACAACCTTCTTTGCTACGTACGTACTGTCGGGCACTTCGTTATCCTTTGGAAGCTTCTTCTTCAATATTTTCAGTAGCTTCTCAAATCCTTTGTCAGGTACACCATTCTCCGCCTTCAACTGCAGAAATTCCAGTATGGTACCGAGCTTTGTGTTGCCATTTTCGCAATTGGGGTACAACCCTTTTTTGTGATCCTCTAACATGTGATCGAACTTCAGCTTCTCCTTTTCACTTTCACACTGTCTCTTTGCATCAACAATGACCCGGTGAAGATCATTACTGGTTTCTCTTGATCTTCAGCTTCCCCCGTTGCATCATCCCCGTATTCAGGGGGCACATAGTTGTCATCATCCTCTTCTTCTTTGTTGTCTTCCATCATAACCCCTCTTTCTCCGTGCTTGGTCCAAACATTATTGTGTGGCATGAAACTCTTATAAAGCAGGTGGGTGTGAAGGGTTTTCGAGTCACAGTAAGACCTTGTATTCCCACAGTTAGGGCATGGACAACACATAAAACCATTCTGCTTGTTTGCCTCAGCCACTGCGAGAAAATTATGCAGGCCCTGAATGTACTCAGAGGTGTGTATGTTACCGTACATCCATTGCCGGTTCATCTGCGTGCATTATATATAATTAAGTGTGTCAAAAACCATTATAGAACATCATGAATAGATAAGTGACCATATTAATATAAGTTCATCATCACATTAAAACCAAAGTACATACATAGTTCTCCGGAGCATCTAATTAAACCATACATTGAAACTATGTAAAACATTTGAATGCAACAACAAATGCGATCATAATCGCAACCAAGGTAACAATTGATCCAATGGCATAATGATACCAAGCGTCGGTATGAGTTGCATATTTGTAATCTTTCTAATCTTCAAGCGCATTGCAACCATCTTGATCTTGTGATCATCGACGATATCCGCAACATGCAACTCCAATATCATCTTCTCCTCAATTTTTTAATCTTTCCTTCAAGTAATTGTTTTATTCTTCAACTAAATTTAACCTCTCGACAATAGAGTCGGTTGGAATTTCTGGTTCACATACCTCCTAGATAAAAAAATCTATGTCATGTTGGTTGGCATAATTGTCGTAAACAATAAATGAACCAAATAGTTATAAAAGATAATATATCCGAATCATAGACAGGACGAGGGTCGACGGAGGCAGATACCAAAAGCATCGCACTATATAATACTCCCTTCATTCCTCAATATAGGGTGCATAGTTTTTGGCACGGAAATTAAAGAACGCATGTGGAGGAAAATTTTCACAAGTTTTGGGCGAGATTACACCTGACTAATTGACATGAGAAAATAGAGGAGCTTGCCTGGTATAAGAAAATGTAATCAAATCCCTAAAAAAATTACCCAAACGAGTGGTGCAATGTAATATACCTTATATTTCAGATTTTTTTTGAAAAATCTATACACCTTATATCAAGGAACAGAGGGTGTAACAAACAATAATAAAAATAAGAAAATTACATAAGTATCTATATAAATCATACAAGTAAGAACTTTTTTCTTTTAGAAAGAAGATAAGATCAAGAGGCTCACCACGGTGGTGCCGGCGACGAGATCGGTGTGGGCGATCGACGATGGTGAGGACGGGGACAGGATAGGACGGACCGCCAAACCTAGGCAAATCTCGAGGAAAATGGAGGTTGCACAAGGAGCTTCAAGAGGAGAAAGCTTAAGTATGGCTCGTGCATTTCATCGAACACCTCATGTGCATAGGAGGTGAGCTAGAGCACCACAAAGCTCTCCCCTCGCCGGCCAGAAAAACAGAGCAGTAGAGTGCTCTGCTCGCTGGTGAGGGGGTATATGTAGGCATCTCTTTGGTCCCGGTTCATTGCTGGAACCGGGACTAAAGGACCCCCTTTGGTCCCGGTTCCAGACACGAACCGGGACCAATGGGCCGACAACCATTGGTCCCGGTTCGTGGCTAGAACCAGGACCAAAGGATCAAGACGAACTGGGACCAATGCCCCACGAGGACTGGCCTCCCCCCGGCCTCATGAACCGGGACGGTTGCCCCCATGGGTTCCGGTTCGTGACTGAACCGGGACTAATGGGCTGGCCCGACCTGGACCAAAGCCCTGTTTTCTACTAGTGGTCGGATTTGATTCATTATATTTTGTTCATGATTGGTGTGCCAATTTAGTTCGTCACCACGTGACTTTCATGATACTTCCTACGTGGAATAAGATATTGAATTCTTGAGTGATCTATTTTTCTTGTTGCTTCATAGAAGTGCTATTGATCATCGCCTTGGTAAGCTATTACCTCACCAACTTGCTAATCAGACACGAGCCCCTCCTTTGGCAGATTCCTTCTTTTCCTCCTCAGCCTACGGGGTATTAGAAACTGTTTCCGGTAGTTGTTCGTAAACATAACAAAGAAAACTGGTAAAAACTAAAAACTATGCATTGCTCACAATGAAATGAGTGCAAACAAGAAATCATGCATAATGGATAAGCAATTGGATCAATTCGACATGATATAATAAATTTTGATGCAAGAAATGAGCTCTAAAATGGGTCGTAAACGAGTCATCGCGCGGTTTGGGGGCACGGGAACAAGCCGGGTCATGAGTGCAGACAAGAGACACGTAGCTTGGTGGTGCTTGGCTGCGGGAGCAGGGCATACATGAGCATGGCGCTCGGCTATAGGCAACAACACATGGTCGCGGCTCGTGGCCAAGCTTGGCTGCACGATGACCAGCAGGATCATGATGACGGCTTAGCTAAGCAGTGGCGGCTAACAGGGCACTACCATGGCTCGGCTAGGCATGTGAACGCACAAAGATATGGATGCCATGTTTGAGCTTTGGAATATCAAATTCAGGTGTCATTGGAACATCACGTTGTGTGCACATCGAGTACATCATGACAGTGTCATGCTCATCTGGATTGCACTGTATCCCTAGGGTGTAGTCAAGAAAGTTCTCGTGATGCGAGATTGATCAGCATTGTGTACATCAATTCCATGTTGATCTCATGAGAAAAGTGCACACCATAGGTAAGATAAATTCAGAAAATATACTAATCGCAAAAGCAGAATCGTGATAACATGAGGAATTCATTTCTATAAGAAAAGGGATTGGATTTTGTATCTTCATGGGATCGAAAAAACCTTCTTGATGCAGACTCAAAAGAGAGTTAGTGGAGCAGACGTGTTGATAATGTGTTCGGCAACCTTTGCTGGCGAGTCCGGTCTAAAGGTTGCGAAGTGGGAGTTGCATAGACATAGAAGAAGTAGTTGATCAATTCAAGGTACATAAAGTAAAATTAACACAAATAAGTAGGTGTAGAGGGGTAGAGCTCACTTTATTAATCATTCATCAATTGTACATACAATGGGAAGCTCTTCTCTTTACATAACTATGGGGTGGGGGATTATTTCCACTTTAACGCTATGTGGGAAAATGTTTGGTCAACAGAAGAGAGGTGGGGCTAGCTGTAGGGGAACGTAGTAATTCAAAAAAAATCCTACGATCATGCAGCATATATCTAGGAGAAGCATAGCAATGAGCGGGGAGAGTTTGTCCACATACCCTCGTAGACCGAAAGCGGAAGCGTTTTGTAACGCAATTGATGTAGTTGAACGTCTTCACGATCCAGCCGATCCAAGTACCAAACATACGGCACCTCCGTGTTCAGCACACGTTCAGCATGATGACGTCCCTCGAGCTCTTGATCCAGTAGAGGGTCGAGGGAGAGTTCTGTCAGCACGACGGTGTGGCGACAGTGTTGGTGATGTGATCTGTGCAGGGCTTTGCCTAATCACTACGACAATATGACCGAGGTGGTAAACTGTGGAGGGGGCACCGCACACGGCTAAGAAACAACTGTTGTGCTTTGGGGTGCCCCTAGCCACATATATAAAGGAGGGGGAGGAGGAGGCCGGTGGCCAAGGAGGGTGCGCCAAGGCGGGAGTCCTACTTGGACTCCTAGTCCAAGTAGGATTCGGCCCACCTCCTTCCTTCCAACTGAGAGGGAAAAGGGAAGGGAGAGAGAGGGAGAAGGAAAGAGGGGGGCCGCGCCCCTCCCCTTGTCCAATTCGGATTGCAGCAAGGGGGTGGGCGCCACCTCCCGTGGGCCGCCTCCTCTCCTCCACTATGGCCCAATAGGCCCAATAACATTCCTGGGGGATTCCGGTAACCTCCAGGTACTCCGAAAAATCCCCGATCTTCTTCGGAACCATTCCGGTGTCCTTATATAACCTTCCAATATATCAACCTTTACCTCTCGACCATTTCGAGACTCCTCGTCATGTCCGTGATCTCATCCGGGACTCCGAACAAACTTCGGTCACCAAAACACATAACTCATAATGCAAATCGTCATCGAACATTAAGCGTGCGGACCCTACAGTTTCGAGAACTATGTAGACATGACCAAGACACATCTTCGGTCAATAACCAATAGCGGAACCTAGATTCTCATATTAGTCCTACATATTCTATGAAGATCTTTATCGGTCAAACCGCATAACAACATACGTTATTCCCTTTGTCATCGATATGTTACTTGCCCGAGATTCGATCGTTGGTATCATCATACCTAGTTCAATCTCGTTACCGACAAGTCTCTTTACTCGTTCCATAATGCATCATCCCGCAACTAACTCATTAGTCACATTGCTTGCAAGGCTTATAGTGATGTGCATTACCGAGAGGGCCCAGAGATACCTCTCCGATACACGGAGTGACAAATCCTAATCTTGATCTATACCAACTCAACAAACACCTTCGGAGACACCTGCAGAGCATCTTTATAATCACCTAGTTATGTTGTGACGTTTGAAAGCACACAAGGTGTTCCTCCGGTATTCGGGAGTTGCATAATCTCATAGTCAGAGGAACATGTATAAGTCATGAAGAAAGCAATAGCAATAAAACTAAACGATCGTTATGCTAAGCTAACGGATGGGTCTTGTCCATCACATCATTCTCTAATGATGTGATCCCCTTCGTCAAATGACAACACATGTCTATGGTTAGGAAACTTAACCATGTTTGATTAACGAGCTAGTCAAGTAGAGGCATACTAGGGACACTCTGTTTTGTCTATGTATTCACACATCTACTAAGTTTCCGGTTAGTAATAATAAGCAGTTATCATGATATAAGGAAATATAAATAACAACTTTATTATTACCTCGAGGGCATATTTCCTTCAGTCTCCCACTTGCACTAGATTTAATAATCTAGATTACATAGTAATGTTTCTAACACCCTGTAACATCCCAAATTTTCAATTTGGAATGTTATACATAGGTCATCATATGCATATCGTATTTTATTTGCATTTTGGTAGTGATCCTAAAAATCCTAAGCAACTCAAGGACCCACGGAGAGAGCTGGGGATTTTATTATTCTCAAATTTGAATTTTCTCAAATATTGAAAGGGTGATCATTTTCGATTTAATTATTTTTCTCTCCAAAAATATTTCATATATAAATATATGAGAGGAGATAATATGACTTCTACAAAAAATAGAAATATTGGAGGAAAAATGTTAAAATGAAATAAATATTTTTATTTGGATTTTATCGCTATTTTGTTTGAATTAGAAAATTATGCATTTTAAAAAATTGCTTTAGGTCCGGGAAAAATGTTTACTTTGTCCTAAATTTTATTAGAGGACGGTGAAAATTTATTTTGGAATTTTTGGAGTCGGTTTGCTATTTCTTTCTATTTATTTTCTTTGTCCGTTTAAAAAAACCAACCGACCTAACGGGCCGTGCCCGAGCCGGACTCTCTCCGCTCAGGCTTTATAAGCCAGCCGAGGCCGCCGCCCCAACCCACCAGCCTGTCGCCCGAAACCCTAGCCGCCACCCCGCCGCCGCAATCCGTGCCGCCACCGCGCCGCCCACCAACCGCCGCCGCCGCCGTGCGCGCCCGCCACCCGTCATGGACGACGCCATGTGAGCCCGCCGCCGCCGTCCGCCGGAGTTCGCCGAAAAAGTCACCGCTTTTCTTCGGTTTTATTTTCGATAAAAACCCTAGATCGGTTTTTCATTTAGACCGGGTTTTATTTCGGTTTTAATCGGTTTAGTTTCTTTAACGAACGTTCGTTCGTTTAGATCTGTTAGTGAACGATTTTCATTAGATTGGTTCTGTTAGCGAACGTTCACGCCGTAGTCTTTTCTTTTATTTTATTTTTCAACCAGGGACCAATCAGTGATTACTTTTATTATAGATTAGCCCCTGATCTTCAAACCCTCGTAACTTTTCAACTGTTTGTCCAAATCCAGTGAAACCAACGCCAAAATCTTCGTATCGAGCCCCTTTTGCTATTTAATCAACTTGAACAAGGTTTTTACCATTTAAAATTTTGGTTTCAAGCAGATTTGAATTCGAAGTTCTTTTGACCGTAGTTTTAGTTCCATTACTCCGATTCGATTGATTCTTTTTGCACATCGAATCTCTTCAGTAGGATTTTCAGATGTGATCTTCTTATTTGAGTTTTACCCATGCATCTAGGCTTGAGTGATTATGTATGCTATTGTTTGTTTGCGATAGAATTCCCGGAGTGCAAAGCGTGCTACTACGAGTCTCTAGGGTTTGTGGATCGTAAGCAAGGCAAGTAA
Source organism: Aegilops speltoides (assembly GCA_021437245.1). Lineage (NCBI taxonomy): Eukaryota > Viridiplantae > Streptophyta > Magnoliopsida > Poales > Poaceae > Aegilops > Aegilops speltoides. The sequence continues at coordinate 550,978,668 of CM038147.1, read as the reverse complement.
CACATTGATCATAGTCTTTTCATACGCAGTTTTTATGCATAAGTTACAACCCTCAAACATTGCATGGTTAGGATTTGATAACATGTGGGTATTGGGAAGTAGTTGATGAGGTAGAACCTATTACCTGTTTGAGTGTAACCCTTGGGAGTTACTTCTACTTATGCTCAAGTTGCTATGCTACGCTAGTAGACGTGGATTGGGTTTGAGTGTAACCATGATAGATGTGAGATTGTTAATTAATAGTTCAACTTAAGGTGGCAACTTTAATACACATCTAGGTGGATTGTTGGTTTGGGCACTTGGGGTTATACCAGTGTTGTCCTAGGAGATCCCGGGGTTATACCGTGTGATCCTCCTATGGTCTTCCACCCAGGCTCAAAGGGATCATAAGATTATTCATGCAAGAAACTTTGGTGTGCAGCCACAAGCTATTATGGGCTCTAGCATAGTTGAGTATATTGTGTGACCTCTTCTAGTGGTAGGCTAGCAGATGTAGGGGATGTAGGTGTGTACTGTTTACCCGGGGTTAGAGCTAATGCTTCTGAAAGACTGTGTATCGGTCATCCATTTCTCAAACACCATGAAGTACGAGAAATCCAACGGAGGAGATCGAGTCTTGTGGGAAAAAGTGCGCAAACCTCTGCAGAGTGTATAAACTATTCATGGTTAGCTGTGTCCCTGGTTATGGACATCTTGAGTATCTGGTACTTGAATTATTGATTTGATCTCATCACTCTAAATTAATTTGTTGGGTTGAAAATTACTTTTAATTGGGATTGAGATGGGGGTACCGTTCTCAATGTTTCAACCCCCATGATAGTTAAATAATATATATTCCTTTGAAGTAGGAAAAAATTGGCTTTTCGCAAAACATTATAAACATAGAGCCTCCACCAGCCATATATGCATGTAGCAATAGCCTTTATCTGTTCATTGCTCTATTGTGTTATATTCCCATCATATTCCATGTGCTGACCCGTTGTCGGGCTGCAACGTATCATGTTGCAGACTTTCCACACGAAGAGTAAGGTGCGCTAGGTCATTTGTCGTGCACTCAGCTATGCCGTTGGAGTTGATGGACTCACTTTATTTTCCAAGCCTTTTGCTGTTATCTTAGTTAGATGGCCTTAAGCCATATTTATTGTAATAAGTTCTCTTTTGAGACATTCGATGTAATAAGTGTGTGATTGCTACTCTATTATAAATCCTTCAAGTATGGTGTGTGTCAGCATTACCGATCCAGGGATGACACTTAAGCACAAAGATTCGACCGTTTGAGGTTGGATCGCTACAAGATGGTATCAGAGCACATGTTGAATGTAGGACACGAACACTAAGATGAGCCATAGGTCACTCTTCTCTAAAAAAATTCTGTCTCCTCTCCATTTTCTACTCTATAGGATGGCGGACTCAAGGAACAAGTTTGCACAACTGGATGAAGACAAACCATTTGGACGACACTTGAAGGAAGTCACTAGGTACCTGAACATCGGAATACCAAGCTTCACCGGGACCTACACTGCCACTTTACAAGAAGAGGAGCGTTGGATGATTCGAGTTCAAGTTCCAGGAAGGACATTCACGCCAGTCACTGAGCCCATAGAGTTTTCCTTTGATGCACCAACCCGGGGTCTAGGTAAGAGCATGGCAGCCCACATCACCATGGGGCGCATCGGCACAGTTTATCACAAGGAGCTTAAGGACACCATCTATCAGATATGTGGGCGCCAAGATGAGCAATGGGAGATGATCAACACCAGGAGGGATAGGTCCATTGCAGCTTTCATCCAGGAGTTAAACCAGCACATTCGTCGCCAGGAGAACCAGATGTGTGCAATCATGATAGACCTGAAGAAGGTAATGACCAGGAACATGGAGCTAGAAGAGGAACTCAAGTCTACACGCAACGGATACAAGGAGGAAATCGCAATACTAGTGGAGAAGAATTACGACCTGACAAGGAAGCTAGGAGTATTCATGGGAGACCCCGCACTAGGAGGAGATGACAACCATCCCGAGGACTACATCATCATTGTCGACATCGACTCCGAACCCGACGATAGTGATGATGATTACAAAGATGAAGTTGGAGTGGATATCATGGAGTCTTCCACCGATCAAAATTTCTAGATGGCCACCATATGATTAGTAGTATTCCCCCATGTATATAGTAGTTGTCCGAACACTGTAACGATAGTTCTAGACCGATTGTATGCCCTTGCTTGAATTGATTTGGTGTGATATGAATGTGTTTGTCTCATGTGCATATGGGTAGTGTTTTCTCACTAGACCTCATTCTATTCTAATCTCTCGCCTCTAAACCCATCAGATGCCTCCGAGATGTGACACCGGATTTGTCTTCCCACCGGAGATCACCCAGTTGATCCAACAGCAGAATGCCTTGATATAGCAATTAGTCCATAACCAAGGCAACAACAACAACAACAACAACAACCTGCCGCCACCACCCCAAGTTGACAACTTAGCTCGTTTTCGGAGGTTGCAGCCGCCGGTGTTTTCCAGTAGCACCGAGCCAATAGTTGCTGATGACTTGCTACGCAGGATAGCAAGGTAGTTGACCAATGCAGGTTGCATAGATGCGGAGAAGGTGTGTTTTGCCGCACATCAATTGGATGGACCCGCAACCGCATGGTGGGAGAATTACACGACCACTTTCCCTATAGCCAATGTCACTTGGGATCAGTTTCAGCAAGCATTCTGCACTGCTCATGTCTCAACTGGAGCTATGAGCATAAGAAACATGAGTTTCGCAACTTGCGTCAGGGAAACCGTACTGTGGCTCAGTATGTAGATGAGTTTAGTAAGTTATCTCGCTATGCCCCAGATGATGTGTCCACAGATGCCGCGAAGCAAGTGAAATTTATGGAAGGGCTGAATGATGAGATGAGCATGCAGTTAATGGTGGCAACATTTAACAACTACCAGGAGTTGGTAGATAAGGCTCTTATGATTGAATGGAAGCAACATCATATTGAGAGCCGCAAGAGGAAGTATGGACAGGGGAAGTACAATTCAGGAGCTCGGCAGAAGCCTCGTTTCACCCCGAACTCGGGAGGGTTTACCCATAACCATGGAGGCCATACCCACAATGGAGGAAGTTCACATAACCATAGTGGCCCCAAGAATGGAAACGGGAATGGAGCAGGCAGCAATCAGAACCACGCTAACCAAGCCACACCCGCCAAGAAGGATCAAAGTCACATTACTTGTTTCAAGTGCGGGAAGACTGGACACTACGCCAATGATTGTCCGGTGTTGAAGAATGGCAATGGAAATGGAAGCTCTGGGAAGAAGCCCAACCCTTTCATCAGGGGACAAGTGAACCACGTGAACGTGGAGGAGGTTGAAGAGCAACCATATGCAGTGATCAGTAAGTTTTTGGTTAAGTCATTTACCGCACTTGTTCTATTTGATACTGGTGCATCGCATTCATACATTTCAAGGGATTTGTGGACAAGTTTTAGTTACCCACCTTAGCCCTTAGGACACCTTTGTTAGCAAGCTCACCAGGAGCAGAGTATATGGCCAACCGATGGTGCGGTCGGATACTCTTAACCATTGGTAGCCATGTTTTCCCCTCAGACCTAATAATTTTGGAGTCACAAGGATTGGATGTGATACTAGGAATGATTGGCTATCGAAGTATGGAGGAAACATTGACTGTGCTAGTAGGTCAATTCTACTCACCTCCCCGGAGGGAAAAACGATCATTTATATATCCAGGCATTCGCCAACGAGGACCCAAGTAAATTCCCTCTCAAGAGTTGTTCAGTAGGAAGTGCCTGTAGTGAAGGATTACCCAGATGTATTCCCAGAGGAGCTACCAGGCATGCCGCCAGATCGGGACATTGAGTTTTTGATAGAGTTGTTGCTAGGCACCAGACCGATATCGAAGAGACCATACCGGATGCCTGCAAATGATCTGGAAGAGATCAAGAAGCAGATTAAGGAGTTATTGGAGAAAGGTTACATTTGACGAAGTTCGTCACCATGGGAAGCCCTAGTGCTCCTGGTTGAGAAGAAGGATGGATCATTGAGAATGGTTGTTTATTATCGCGCATTGAATGAAGTGACGATCAAGAATAAGTACCCAGTACTGATGATCAATGACTTGTTTGACCAGCTGCAAGGAGCTAAAGTATTCTCCAATATCAATCTACGATCAGGATACCACCAGCTGAAGATCCGAGAACAAGATATACCCAAGACAGCATTCACCACAAGGTACGGGCTATATGAGTATACAGTTATGTCATTTGGATTGACTAACGCCCCTGCCTAGTTTATGAACATGATGAACAAGGTATTCATGGAGTTCTTGGATAAGTTTGTCATGGTGTTAATTGATGATATTTTGGTGTACTCGAAGAATGAAGAGGGACACAAGGAGCATTTGCGTTTAGTTCTCGAGAAGCTCAGGGAACATTAGTTATATGCCAAGTTTAGCAAATCTCAGTTTTGGTTGAAGGAAGTTGGATTCCTTGGACATGTTATATTAAGAGAAGGTATAGCAGTAGACCCCACCAAGGTTCAGTCAGTCACCGCGTGTTGGCACCCACCTCAGTTGGAAAGATCCACAGTTTTCTTGGACTCGCAGGATACTATCGGAGGTTCATTGAGAATTTCTCTAAGATTGCGAAGCCCATGACGGAGCTGTTGAAGAAGGACACCAAGTTCAAGTTGACTGAAGAATGTGAAGCATGTTTCCAGGAGTTGAAGAAATGTTTGGTTACAACCCAGTGCTAATTCTGCCGGATATACGCAAGGATTTTCAAGTGTATTGCGACGCTTCTCGCTTAGAACTTGGAGGAGTACTTATGCAAGACGGAAAAGTTGTTTCATATGCCTCACGTCAACTTCGACCGCATGAGTTTAATAATGCCACACATGATTTGGAAATCGTTGTGATGTGTTCACGGATCATAAGAGTTTGAAGTACATTTTCACACAGAAGGAGCTGAATCTCAGGCAAAGGAGCTGGTTGGAGCTAATAAAGGATTATGATATGAAGCTGCATTATCATCCAGGCAAGGCCAATGTCATAGCAGACGCATTGAGCCAGAAGATTTATGCCAATACCGTCGTAGGCGGAGGATTGCCAAAGGAGTTAGCCGAAGATCCAAGGGAGCTTCGTTTGGAGATAGTCCCTAGAGGTTTTGTCGCAGCAATGGAGGTTCACTCAACATTATTGGAAAAGATTCGAGAAGCTCAGAAGGATGACAAGGAAATTGCCGAGATAAAGGAGACAATGAGCAAAGGAAAAGCCCAAGGTTTTCGTGAGGATGAGCACGACACCTTGTGGTTTGAGGTCCGTGTTTATGTGCTCAATAATGCAGAGATTAGGAAGCTTATACTACAAGAAGCTCATGACTCACCATACTCGATACACCCCGAAAACACCAAGATGTATTTGGATTTGAAGGAACGTTTCTCGTGGACTGGTATGAAGAAGGATATTGCCGAGTATGTAGTCATATGCGATGTATGTCAGAGAGTGAAGGCAGGACATCAGAAGCCAGTAGGATTACTGCAGTCTATGCCGATACCCGAATGGAAGTGGGACAAGCTTGGCATGGATTTCATCACCGGATTACCCAGGACCCGATCAGGATATGATTCTATCTGGGTAGTAGTGGATCGTTTGACCAAAGTAACTCACTTTATTCCAATGAACACCACCTATACAAGTGCGAAGTTGGCCAAGATAGATATGACCGAGATCGTATGTCTGCACAGAGTTCTGAGGACCATCGTATCAAATAGAGGAACACAGTTTACTTCAAAATTTTGGCACCAACTGCACCAGACTTTGGGGACCAGGCTAGAGTTTAGTATAGCCTTTCATCCGCAGACAGATGGACGGACCGAGAGAGTCAATCAGATTCTGGAGGACATGTTGAGAGCTTGTGCGCTGGATTATGGATCTAGTTGGGATGATAATTTGCCTTACGCGGAGTTCTCATACAATAACAACTATCAAGCCAGTTTGAAGATGGCACCTGAGGGAGTCCTGGACTAGGGGGTGTCCGGATAGCCGGACTATCATCATCGGCCGGACTCCAAGACTATGAAGATACAAGATTGAATACTTCGTCCCGTGTCCGGATGGGACTTTCCTTGGCGTGGAAGGCAAGCTTGGCATTATGGATATGTAGATCTCCTACCATTGTAACCGACTCTGTGTAACCTTAGCCCTCTCTGGTGTCTATATAAACCGAAGGGTTTTAGTCCGTAGGACAACACAGCCATTACAACAATCATACCATAGGCTAGCTTCTAGGGTTTAGCCTCCTTGATCTCGTGGTAGATCTACTCTTGTACTACCCATATCATAAATATCAATCAAGCAGGAGTAGGGTTTTACCTCCATCAAGAGGGCCCGAACCTGTGTAAAAACATCGTGTCCCTTGTCTCCTGTTACCATCCGCCTAGACGCATAGTTCGGGACCCCCTACCCGAGATCCGCCGGTTTTGACACCGACATTGGTGCTTTCATTGAGAGTTCCTCTGTGTCATCACCGATAGGCTTGATGGCTTCTTCAATCAACGACAACGCAGTCCAGGGTGAGACTTTTCTCCCCGGACAAATCTTTGTATCCGGCGCCTTCGCACTGCGGGCAATTCACTTGGCCATCTGGAAGATCGAAGCTACGCCCTGGTCATCGTGTCGATTTGGAAGCCTAAACTTCACGGTGACATCCGCAGAGACTTAATCTTGAGGATTCGAGCCACGGCCGAAGCGAGGCCTTTGTCATGATGGGCATGATCTAACTCTGCTGCGGACAAGTACCTTGGAGGCTGCACGAATCGCTCCGACACCTAGTTGGAGCCGATCCGCAGACGAGGACAGGTGGCTGGACACCGCCTCGGGGCTGCGGCTGCTACGGCGATGGGCGAATCGACCTGTCCCTTATAAAGCTCGTGACTCGAGGTGCGGACTCCTTGCGGACTCCGAGCCTCCAGCGCCCGCTAATCGAATCCGATTGGGCGCCAATCATGGAGTTCACCGCGCGGACATCTTTCGGCACTCACCCTTTGGCGACATCCTAAATTCGCTAAAACATCTCTCGCTATCGGAGAGCCTGGCGGATGCGGCGGGGCGGTTGAGATGCGGCGGCGAAGAAATTCAAAACCCACCCACCACCCACTTTGTAGCCACTGTCGACGATCTAACCGACATGCTAGACTACGACTCCGAAGACATCGACGGTATGGACGACGATGCCGGAGACTACCAAGAACCAGGGCTTACCGAGCACTGGAAGGCCACCCCAACCCATGGTGTACATATGGTGGACACCCCAAAAGGAAGCGATAACGAGGAACAACGGGAAGCGGCAAAGGATAATTCCGCCGAAAAATAGCCAAAACGACGACGTAGGCGCCGCCCTAAGTCCCGCCTCGACAACAACGGCACTCCTAAGGACCCAGCAACAGAGCAGGGCAAACCGGTGGGCGTCGAACATGCAACCAAGCAACCATCCGAATAGGATGAATCGGATAATCAATCCATGCCCGGCGAAAACAACAGTCCAGACGACCTCACGCCGGACACACCACCGGAGCATAAGAACCTTCACAAAGGACTCGTCGCCACTGCAAGAAGTCTGAAGAAGGAAAAATGGAAGCTCAAAAAAGTGGAAGACATACTCAGAATGAGGTGGAGCAAAGTACTCAAGACCGCAGACAAATATGGCAATGGCCACCAAACAAAGAGCTACCCGAAGCGCAAGCTGCTGCCAGAATTCGACGAGGAGGCCATAGAGCCCCCGCAGTCAAAAAGCAAAGAGGCCGACTGGCCGGATAGACGACCAGATGATAGGCCAAAAGCAACAAGCGGCGCCGCACACAAGCCGACTCATGATCGTCGGAAAATAGATGGCCCGGTCAGGTCCATTTATGGGCCAAAATAGAGGGCCCCAGGAAGCAACACAACACGCCAAGTGTTCGAAGACAACGGCACACCCAAATATAGGGGCGCCGCACACCCACTATGTTTCACCGATGAGGTGCTGGATCATGAATTTCCAGCAGGGTTCAAACCCGTAAACATAGAGGCATACGACGGAACAACAGACCCAGGAGTCTGGATCGAGGATTACATCCTTCACATACACATGGCTAGAGGAGATGATCTCCACGCCATAAAATATCTACCACTCAAGCTCAAAGGGCCAGCTCAGCATTGGCTCAAAAGCCTCCCAGAAAATACTATTAGAAGTTGGGAAGAGCTCGAGGATGCGTCTAGAGCAAATTTTCAAGGGACTTATGTCCGCCCTCCAGATGCAGACGATTTAAGTCACATAACTCAATAGCCCGGAGAGTCAGCACACAAATTCTGGAATAGGTTCCTTACCAAAAAGAACCAAATAATCGACTGTCCAGACACCGAAGCCTTAGCAGCTTTTAAACATAATGTCCGAGACGAATGGCTCGCGAGACACCTCGGCCAAGATAAGCCGAGAACAATGGCCGCGCTAACAAGCCTCATGACCCGCTTTTGCGCGGGGGAAGACAGCTGGCTACCAAGGTGCAGCACCAGCGACCCGAGTACATCTGAGATCAGAGATGGAAACGGAAAATCACGGCGCAGAAAGGATCAGCACCGAAATAAAGAAAAAAACCCAAAGAACACGGTGGTCAACGCCAGATTCAAAAGCTCGCGGCCGAACAACAAAACACTGCCTCTTAAGGACAACAGTGACGAGCTATCCAACTTAAACAAAATATTGGATCGGATATGTCAAATCCACAGTACCTTCGGAAGGCCCGCAAACCACACCCACCGAGATTGTTGGGTTTTCAAATAGTCCGGCCGACTCAACGCCGAACACAAGGGGCTCGACGCGCCGAGCGAGGATGATGACGAGCCCCACCAGCAGAGCGCCGGAAAACAAAAGACTTTCCCACAAGAAGTCAAAACAGTAAACTCACTTCATGTGATAGTACAGAAAAACAATGCGGCACCCACTAAAGTAGGTGTCGCACGGTCCACCCCAGCGGAACCTAGAGATTGGATGTCAAAACCAATCACTTTCAACCACCTGGATTATGCCAGGAGTATTCGAAACACAGGATGGACTGCTCTCATATTGGATCCTATAATCGACAGACTACAATTTACACAAGTCCTAATGGACGGCGGCAGCGATTTAAACCTGCTATATCCGGACACAATCCGCAAGTTGGGGATAGACCTTACTAAAATTCGATATAGCCGCACTTCCTTCAAAGGAGTGACGCCAGGCCCTTACGCCAAGTGCACGGGCTCCTTACTGCTAGAAGTCGTGTTCGGGTCACCCGACAACTTTCGACGCGAAAAGCTGTCACGACCGGTTTTCCGGGTAATAAATTTCCAGAAAAGACCGTCGTGCTCATCAGCCCCAGGATTACTGTTAGCTGATGAGGCTCCAACTTGATACAGAAATTCCAAGCAAAAATACAAAACATGTAGTACAAGACCATTCTGGCCTGTGAGTACAACAAATGGTTTCTAGTGGTTGAGGGCGGAAGCGGTTTGAGGATCATCAGGGTCTATGGGACTCCATTTCCCAACAGGAACAGCTGACCAGGTTAACTCCTATCTTCACGAGGCTGCTATCATCGTTGCTTAGGTTCCGGGGCTGTCATCGCGTCGCTCCTCTCCGTGCAAGAAATCTGGCCAAGACAATAGCCAGGGACAAGCCAGTGGGTACTTTGAATGTACTTGCAAACATTATGAACACAGGTATAACATAACGATGTCGTGCTGAAAATATTTTATGCTCATGACGTCAGTCAAAAAAAGGTAAATAAATTCTGATGTGTGCAAGCGGTTATTTATGAAAATGCATTGACATAGTAGTATTAAAATTTATGAAACAAATAACAAGCAATGTCACAGTCGGGCATCTTAGCGACACCACATAAAGGGCTTTAAAAGAAATGCCACAGTCGGGCGTCTGAGCGACACCACATAAAGGGCTTATAAAAGAAATGCCACAGTCGGGCGTCTCAGCGACACCACATAAAGGGCTTATAAAAGAAATGCCACAGTCGGGCGTCTCAGCGACACCATATAAAGGGCTTATAAAAGAAATAATCACATTGAATATCCAGGAGGTAGAACCGTCCCAGGGATACTCAATAATTCAAATAATATAATGGGTTAGTCCATAATAAAAATAACATAATAATTATCACAAGTCATCAGTCATGATCCATGTTCTGGTTTAGTAGTATCTCCTCCAAGACCGACATTAAGACCGATACATGACCCAACCTGCATCGTAGTCCTTAACCATGGACACGGCTATTGAATAGGTTTAATCTCTGCGGAGGGTGTACTCTTTACCCACGAGTAGCAGTTCCTTTAGTCTATCAAGACTAATTCCGTCTACGGTCTTTTAAATGAAAACACACCTGACTTGCACACACCAGCTTAACTTACCGGTGTCTGGAATCACCCATGACACCCGTTAAGCAAAACTCTAAGAGGGGAGGCTACAACCTCGATTAGCATGGGATCACAAAATTTATACCGCGCACAAAACTGGGGAAGCTACCCCCTCGGCTACAACCGAAACACCCATGCCCCCTGACCGGATGACTGGCTTTAATCCATGGCCATGGTACCCTCATCCCGGCCCCTCTGTACGGATGGTGGTAGAAAGGGGTTGACAAATTATCGAACCGTACCCTACATGGCGGGGACAAGTGGTAACCTGAAACAAGTGTGGGGATTCTTGGAACAAGACTCGATCTACGGTCGACTCAGGAGGTTTATAGTTTCCTGCATGACATGTATAACAAATATATTTCAACCAATACAATCAACACTCGTTATATCTTACTATGCCATACCGGACATACCCGTCCCGGCGGAGACCGGCGACAAGCTCACGCCTACCCAAGGCAGAGGCTTTCCCGGATTCCTTTCCGGCATGCATGCAAGATACATGAGGATGATTACCATCACAAATATACTCATTTCCAACAGCATGGAAATCACTAATATGCATCCATGCTAATGATCATATCACATGAAATAACAAGTCCTTCGAAATGAGGTGGTGTTATAAACGTGTCAACGAACACACCAAAAATATTATGCCGGGGTTCAGAATGCTTGCCTTCAATGTGTGGTAAGGCAGGGTGTACTTCAAAACTTTTGAAAGTTTCTTCTCTCTCTTCAAGGTCCTATTTTAAATAAATTTGAATTAACACACAAAATAAAAACAGCACAAAAAGTTGTTCTGAATATTTTAAAATAAATCTTAAAATAAACTAGACAGAATTTGAGAGATGTAGGAAAAAGAATCAATTCATTTGGAGTTTTAATTAAAAAGATATAGACAGTCAAAGATTTGGTCAAAATCTATTTTTAATAAAAACAGAAAAAGAAAACGTTTCAAACGAGAGTACGTTTTCGGGCAGAGGAGGCGTACTTGAGGGTTTACGCCTCCACTTATCCAGCGTGGAACGCGCAGGGGCCACTGACAGTGGGTCCAGGGGGCCCACTAGTCAAGTTTGACTAGTCTCCTCCCTCTCCTCTTCCTCTGGCCGAGCAGAGGCGCGGCTCCGGCGTTCGTCGCCGGCGAACGGCGGTTCCTCGCGGGGAGCTGAGTGCGGGGATGGATCCGCGGACCAGCGGAGGTCCTCCCGGTGGTCGTAGGGTCGTCGGAGGTGTAGGAAATCGCCAGCGGCGAGCTTCGCGGCGGCCGGTGGCTTCGGGAGCAAAGTGAGTTTGTGGCTAGGGTGGCTCTACATCGCAGCTGGGGTTCTGGGTGGCACCGCAAGAAGTAGTGGAGTCGCTTGGTGGCGTTGGGAGGGCCGGGGAGGCTCTGGTTGTGCTAAACGGAGCCGGGAGGCGGCGGTGGCCGAACTGGCCGGAGTTGGTGAAGACGGCCTCTTCCCCCTCAAATTGACAGCAACGGGGTACTAGGAGGATGGTGAGAGGCTGCCTGCATGCGGGGATGAGCTTGGGGCTCCTTAAATAGACTCGCCGAGGCGGTTCCGCGGCGGCCGGGGATAAGGTTGCCGGCGACCGTCTTACTGTGCTGCAGAGCGACGTGGCGGTGGCTGTCTAGCTCCAGGGGCTAACGACGATCACTCCACCGTCGAAGGAGGCGAGCTGGCGCGCTGTGGTGGTTTGGGCGGTGCTGCTCATGGCGGTGCGGATCTGACGTGAGCGTGCCGCCAAGCAGCTTGTGGGCTATCTTTGCGGGGCGAGGAGGCGGTCGGGGCTTCTAGCGTGACGTGGCGAGAGGGAGAGGATTTGGATGAGCTCGGGTAAACTTATCCAGGGGAGGTGAGTTGGCTCGGGCGCGAGCACGTGCAAAACGCGCGCTCTGCTTGCGCTCTGGGCGTGCACGGCACTCGTTCAATGAAATGCCAGGGCGACCCAAGTTGCTAGAAAGCTAATGCAAATCCACAGGCCTAGGTTAGAGACATATAGAAGGCTACTAGACAACTTGGTTTGGACAGATGGGAAAGTTCACAATACAAACTTACAATTATGCCAAATCTGTCCATGCCCACAGGGTGTTTGACAAAATGCCAGAGGCATCTAGGCAGGTCTTGGAGTGGTCAAGAATTCCATATGGTGGTCTCATTAGGTGAATAAAAGGGTGGTGAGGTTATTTGGCAAAATACAGAAACTTGTTAGTGCAAGTTTTGCAAAAACTCAATTCTGGACAGGAGACAAATGGCATCACTTCATGAACCAAAAATGATCCAATGGGTGCATGATCCTGGACATAGGGTTTAGTATGGAGGACTACAAGTGGGTAAAAGAATCATGGATAAAGGAGCAACTTAAAATATAGTTGATGTACAAATCATGAAGTTGAACCAGAGTGGAAAAGAGGTTGATTCACTCAAATTTTTCAAAGAACATAGTTGGGTTTTTGCATAAAACTGAATAATATGCTCCTACTGACATCCCAAAATTTTGGTAGAAGTTTTAAAGAAATAAATAATTAGGTTGTAGTGCAAAACTGTCCTCTGGACCAGATTTGAAAACTTGGGATAGAGCTCAAAGTATTCAATGAAAGAAATATCTTTTTGCATAAAAGTGATTTAAAAACATCACCTGACATCTCCAAATTTTGGTTGGAATTTTAAGAGAATTTATCAAATGGTTATAGTTCAAATATGGCCATATAACCTTGAAAAACCATTTTTCAAGAAAATAAAGATCAAGCAAATTAATTATGTAATTAGTTCTACTAATAAAAGAAAAGTTTTTCTTGAGAGGTTAAACAAGTCCAATAACATATTTGAAAAGTTTTCTCTATGGGGAAAACTCCATAATAGCAAGGTAGAAAAAGGTTCAAAAATCAAAAGGGAGCCCAGAAAATAAAAGTTTTAATTTCCTGGCAAAATTTTAATTAACAAAACAAGGTCAAAATTTTGGGGTGTCACAACACTACCCCCCTTAAAAGAAAATCTCGTCCTCGTGATTTCTTAGGAGTTGTTTTGAAAACATCTTTCCTGTGAGCTGGAACCAAAAGATTTATTCATAGCACAAACTTGCGTCGTCGAGGTTCGCAGCTACGCCCGGGAAAAAAATGCAATCGCACATTGACATACTCGTGCATGGCTACTATTAAAAATAGGAGCGCAAAAGTAGACAGCATTTAATTACGGTGACACAGGGTCATAAGATTACAAGGCGAGGTCATTCTAAGACTCGGTATGATTCGAGCGATTTTAGTCTACCTCGTTCATATCTAAGCGGGCGTGCCTGGTGGATGTCGAGGCTTCTCCACGTGTATCACTGCCGGGATTAGTCGGAGATGGCGGAGGAACGACAGGGTCGGGGTAGCGATGATGACCATCGCGGGGATTGTTGGCCACAACCCCGTTGGAGTGTGCTCCCAAAAGACGACGAAGTACTTCTGGGGTCATCAAGTATTTTGGTTGATGGCCGGGGCTGTGCTGTGTTGAGGCTAGGGTGCCCTTTTTATAGAAAAAGGGAACGAAGTCTTCCTTCGCACGCTTGCGAATAAGACAGATTACTGGCGCGCGGCCGACAGGCTAGGCTGATAGGTTGGGCACCGACTGCCAAAAGTGTCGGGGTCTTTGTGTGGCTATCTTGCACAAGAAGCTTGGCTGGGGTTTTGGTTAGGGTCTAGTGGGTTGGTTTTCCTAGGTTTTTCGACCTGGCTAAGATAGGATTAGCCAATGGTCAGCCTGGCTCTGATACCAAGTCTGTCACGACCGGTTTTCCTGGTAATAAATTTCCAGAAAAGGCCGTCGTGCTCATCAGCCCAAGGATTACTGTTAGCTGATGAGGCTCCAACTTGATACAGAAATTCCAAGCAAAAATACAAAACATGTAGTACAAGACCATTCTGGCCTGTGAGTACAACAAATGGTTTCTAGTGGTTGAGGGCGAAAGCGGTTTGAGGATCATCAGGGTCTATGGGACTCCATTTCCCAATAGGAACAGCTGACCAGGTTAACTCCTATCTTCACGAGGCTGCTATCATCGTTGCTTAGGTTCCGGGGCTGTCATCGCGTCGCTCCTCTCCGTGCAAGAAATCTGGCCAAGACAATAGCCAGGGACAAGCCAGTGAGTACTTTGAATGTACTCGCAAACATTATGAACACAGGTATAACATAACGATGGTGTGCTGAAAATATTTTATGCTCATGACGTCAGCCAAAAAAGGTAAATAAATTCTGATGCGTGCAAGCGGTTATTTATGAAAATGCATTGACATAGTAGTATTAAAATTTATGAAACAAATAACAAGCAATGCCACAGTCGGGCGTCTTAGCGACACCACATAAAGGGCTTTAAAAGAAATGCCACAGTCGGGCGTCTGAGCGACACCACATAAAGGGCTTATAAAAGAAATAATCACATTGAATATCCAGGAGGTAGAACCATCCCAGGGATACTCAATAATTCAAATAATATAATGGGTTAGTCCATAATAAAAATAACATAATAATTATCACAAGTCATCAGTCATGATCCATGTTCTGGTTTAGTAGTATCTCCTCCGAAGACCGACATTAAGACCGATACATGACCCAACCCACACTGTAGTCCTTAACCATGGACACGGCTATTCGAATAGGTTTAATCTCTGCAGAGGGTGTACTCTTTACCCACGAGTAACGGATTCCTTTAGTCTATCAAGACTAATTCCGTCTATGGTCTTTTAAATGAAAACACACCTGACTTGCACACACCAGCTTAACTTACCGGTGTCTGGAATCACCCATGACACCCGTTAAGCAAAACTCTAAGAGGGGAGGCTACAACCTCGATTAGCATGGGATCACAAAATATATACCGCGCACAAAACTGGGGAAGCTACCCCTCGGCTACAACCAAACACCCATGCCCCTGACGGATGGTGGATTTAATCCATGGCCATGGTACCCTCATCCCGCCCCTACATGCGGTGTGTGCTAGAAAGGGTTGACAAATTATGAACCGTACCCTACATGGCAGGTACAAGTGGTAGCATGAAACAAGTGTGGGGTTCTTCGAACAAGACTCGATCTACGATGCGACTCGGGAGGTTTATAGTTTCTGCATGACATGTATAACAAATATATTTCAACCAATACAATCAACACTCATTATATCTTAGTATGCCATACCGGACATACCGTCCAGCGGAGACCGGCGACAAGCTCACGCCTACCCAAGGCGAGGCTTTCCGGATTCCTTTCGGCATGCATGCAAGATACATGAGGATGATTACCATCACAAGTATACTCATTTCCAACAGCATGGAAATCACTAATATGCATCCATGCAAATGATCATATCATATGAAATAACAAGTCCTTCGAAATGAGGTGGTGTTATAAACGTGTCAACGAACACAACAAAAATATTATGCCGGGGTTCAGAATGCTTGCCTTCAATGTGTGGTAAGGCAGGGTGTACTTCAAAACTTTTGAAAGTTTCTTCTCTCTCTTCAAGGTCCTATTTTAAATAAATTTGAATTAACAACAAAATAAAAACAGAACAAAAAGTTGTTCTGAAAATTTTAAAATAAATCTTAAAATAAACTAGACAGAATTTGAGAGATGTAGGAAAAAGAATCAATTCATTTGGAGTTTTGATTAAAAAGATATAGCCAGTCAAAGATTTGGTCAAAATCTGTTTTTAATACAAACAGAAAAAGAAAACGTTTCAAACGAGAGTACGTTTTCGGGCTGAGGAGGCGTACTTGAGGGTTTACGCCTCCACTTATCCAGCGTGGACCACGCAGGGGCCACTGACAGTGGGTCCAGGGGGCCACTAGTCATGTTTCACTAGTCTCCTCCCTCTCCTCTTCCTCCGCCTTGGCAGAGGCGGGGCTCGGCGTTAAATCACGGTGAGCAGCGGTTCCTCATGGGAGCCGAGGCGGGATGGATCCATGGATCGGTGGAGGTCCTCCCGGTGGTCGTGGGTCGTGGAGGTGGAGGAAATCGCCGGCCGCGAAGCCATGGCGGCCGGTGGCTTCGGAGCAAAGTGAGTTTGTGGCTAGGGTGGCTCTCGTCGCATGGTGGGTTACAGGTGGCACATGCAAGCAAGAAGTAGTGGAGTCGCTTGGTGGCGTTGGGAGGGCCGGGGAGGCTCTGGTTGTGCCGAACGGAGCCAGGAGGCGGTGGTGGCCGAACTGGCCGGAGTTGGTGAAGACGGCCTCTTCCCCCTCAAATTGACGGCAACGGGGTACTAGGAGGATGGTGAGAGGCTGCCTGCATGCGGGGATGAGCTTGGGGCTCCTTAAATAGACTCACCGAGGCGGTTCCGCGGCGGCCGGGGATAAGGTAGCCGGCGACCATCTTACTGTGCTGCAGAGCAACGTGGCGGTGGCTGTCTAGCTCCAGGGGCTAAAGACGATCACTCCACTGTCGAAGGAGGCGAGCTGGCGCGCTGTGGTGGTTTGGGCGGTGCAGCTCATGGTGGTGGCGGATCTTGACATGGGCGTGCCGCCAAGCAGCTTGTCTGCTACGCTGCGAGGCGAGGCGGCGGTGCTTCTAGCATGACGTGGCGAGAGGGAGAGGATTTGGATGAGCTCGGGTAAACTTATCCAGGGGAGGTGAGTTGGCTCGGGCGCGAGCACGTGCAAAACGCGCGCTCTGCTCGCGCTCTAGGCGTGCACGGCACTTGTTCGACGAAATGCCAGGGCGACCCAAGTTGCTAGAAAGCTAATGCAAATCCACAGGCCTAGGTTAGAGACATATAGAAGGCTACTAGACAACTTGGTTTGGACAGATGGGAAAGTTCACAACACAAACATACAGTCATGCCAAATCTGTCCATGCCCACAGGGTGTTTCACAAAATGCCAGAGGCATCTAGGCAGGTCTTGGAGTGGTCAAGAATTCCAGATGGTGGTCTCATTAGGTGAATAAAAGGGTGGTGAGGTTATTTGCTAAAATACAGAAACTTGTTAGTGCAAGTTTTGCAAAAACTCAATTCTGGACAGGAGACAAATGGCATCACTTCATGAACCAAAAATGATCCAATGGGTGCATGCTCCTGGACATAGGGGTTTAGTATGGAGGACTACAAGTGGGTAAAAGAATCATGGATAAAGGAGAAACTTAAAATATAGTTGATGTACAAATCATGAAGTTGAACCAGAGTGGAAAAGAGGTTGATTCACTCAAATTTTTCAAAGAACATAGCTGGGTTTTTGCA
The DNA here is from genome assembly GCA_021437245.1 of Aegilops speltoides. Taxonomy (NCBI): domain Eukaryota; kingdom Viridiplantae; phylum Streptophyta; class Magnoliopsida; order Poales; family Poaceae; genus Aegilops; species Aegilops speltoides. The sequence continues at coordinate 550,961,007 of CM038147.1, read as the reverse complement.
TAAAACTGAATAATATGCTCCTGCTGACATCCCAAAATTTTGGTAGAAGTTTTAAAGAAATAAATAATTAGGTTGTAGTGCAAAACTGTCCTCTGGACCAGATTTGAAAACTTGGGATAGAGCTCAAAGTATTCAATGAAAGAAATATCTTTTTGCATAAAAGTGATTTAAAAACATCACCTGACATCTCCAAATTTTGGTTGGAATTTTAAGAGAATTTATCAAATGGTTATAGTTCAAATATGGCCATATAACCTTGAAAAAACATTTTCAAGAAAATAAAGATCAAGCAAATTAATTATGTAATTAGTTCTACTAATAAAAGAAAAGTTTTTCTTGAGAGGTTAAACAAGTCCAATAACATATTTTAAAAGTTTTCTCTATGGGGAAAACTCCATAATAGCAAGGGAGAAAAAGGTTCAAAAATCAAAAGGGAGCCTAGAAAATAAAAGTTTTAATTTCCTGGCAAAATTTAATTAATAAAACAAGGTCAAAATTTTGGGGTGTCACAAAAGCTAATCTTTCATGTTGCCCCATTCAAAAGTAGCTATCAAGCACTATTGGGACGTGACGCTTTTGTCCGCTTTAATGCAATACCACATTACGCGTCTCTTACACTTAAAATGCATGGTCCATGCGGCATCATTTCATTAAAAGGTCGTTCAAAGACCTCGGACACGGCTAGACGAGTCCGGCATAAATAAGCTAGGGGCTCCCTAGCCGCACACCCCTTCACAAGGGGCTGTGCGTATAAGCAAAAATGAGCTAATATAGGCTCAGCTTTATTCATTCATTAATATTTCAATTTTTAATGCACTTTTCGCACGATTTCCTTTCAAACTAAGTTCCTCTATTTTTACAGATGAACAACGTGCACACCCGTCCAGGATACGGCACGACGGAGACACAGTATGCAGCGTGCGAGAGGGACCCGTTGCAAGGATTCTTTTGATTAAGACCTGCGTAAACCTTTTTACTGTCTCTAGTTGCTATAATCCCCTGGTTTCTCATTATAACCAGAGAAGAGACTGGCATTTTGGCATCGTCCACGTCAGAGGACCTTGCCCGTACCTGGACACTAGGGGCTTAGGGCATTGTTCTGCCCGTTATTATAAAGACCGAACACCTTAGGGAGTGTTCGGCGTATCGAGTTAGGCTTATATGCATCAGCTCCGAGTCATGTCTTTGGTCCAATGTTGGGTTTGCCCGGCTCCTGTGTTTTGCTGCCTTACGTTCCGTATCATCGGCTAACGCGGCACCGGAGAACTCTGCGATTGTGCCCGGTTAATTTGGCGAGCACCTCGATGAAAGCCAAAACCGATCGTCATGACATAGCGAGACTGGTCAACCACTTGATCGACTATCGGAATGTTTAGAATTCCTCCGCCTTGACGAAGGACCATTTCCCGGTCAGGCACATACGCACCCCGAATTCGGAAGAGCGCGGTGCCCCTAGGGGCTATATCGTAGCCCCACCCTCAAACTCCTTTGGCTAAGTGAAAGTGATAAAGCATTATAGTCCGGTTGCCTCGTTTGCTATGCTACCACCTCCTTCACAGGACTGAGACGTTGGATTAAGTGTGACAACGCGATATTTTTTGCGAACACCCCCGCACCTTGTGCGTGGGGGCTGAAGCCGACGACTGCCATCTTTCAGTTTATACACACGTATACATAAACGGCCGCACATGAGATATTTCAATACTTGACCGCACAAGTATAAAAAGTGCTTATATTATAAATATCGTTTTACAAACCACAATGTTCATTTGAACATGACATTTTTCGAGCACTGCGACTCTATTACACGAGCACCACGCAGAACTTCCCCAAAATTGTGCTCGGCAGGTAACCGGCTTTCGTCCGAACCCTGGGTCGCAACAGCGGTGGCATCCATCTCCGTCCAGTGTGCCTTCACATGGGCGAGGGCCATCCGTGCACCCTCTATGCAGGCCGACCGCTTCATTGCCTTGATATGCGGCACCGCTCCAAGAAATTACTGCAATAAGCCAAAATAACTCTTCGGCTTGGTCCTATCCGGCCAGACATGAGTCACGATATCAGTCATGGCAAGTCCGGACAATCTATTCAGCTCAGCCCACTCGGCCAACCGATCGGTCAGCAGAAGTGAACACTTCGGACTATGGAATTGAGACCAAAACAGCTCTTCTGTCTTGTGATCCTTCTGACTTCGGAAGTGCACAACGGCATCCGCCGCACTCACCGTTAAGCCCATATAAGGATCCTCCGGACCCCACAGCTGGCCAAGCTGAGCATACTTTGGATCCGTAAACCTTCGGTGCAGCAGAAAAGGCTTGCCAGCCACAATGTCTCTGGCCTAGCGCAGCTCCTCCTTTATAGCCCGCATTGCAGAACGGGCATCCTTGGCTTCGGCTGTGGCCTTCCCCAGGTCTTCTCGCTCCACTAGGCGCTCCTTTTCAAGAACCTCATTGCGGTCGGTAGCGTCTTTTAACTTCACGGCCATCTCGGCCATCTCCTCCCTGCTTCGGCAGTGTGCAGCCCTTTCGGCTTCTAACTCCTCGGCCGCCCTCGAGGCAGCCGCATCACTCCTTCTGGCTTGCTTCTTGTCTTGAGCAAGTTCTGCCCGAAGGCTCTCCATAGCAGCGGCACCATCTGCATTTCGCACACATGTTGTAAGGAGTGGGCTTCGGCTCCCTTACTAGGTGACCAAAAAAACTTACATTGCGACTCGTCAAGTCGCTTGTTGACTAGTGCGATGTCCGCATCCGCGACGTCAAGTTGCCACTTTAGTTCAGAACCTCCATCAGTACGGCTAGCCCCCGGACTATCCGCCACCAGCATAGGAAAGGCGAAAATTAATACCTGCGATTCTGATCCTCGGCACGCTGTCGCTTTCGACAACCTACCGAGTCTCAGGGGCTACTATCCATACAGGGCGCACTTTATGTGTAAAACTGTCAAAAGGTGTGTCATTTTCGTACCTCAAACCCCGCCAAACAAACTCCCCGGCATTCGCAAATCCGCCTTGGCGAACAAAATCCTTCAATCACCATACTCATCAAGGCATGGTGATCTTACGAGATAAACGCCCTCTCAAGCAGATCCTTGGCTCCCGGCGAACACCGGTTGGTGCGGACTATTAAACCCTGCGGACTCGAGATACCCTCCATGATGACACTTGAGCTCGTCCGCCCTATCCGACGCAGTGCAGCGGGACGGGGCGTCTCGCTCTCCACCATCTCCGGGCGAAGGTCCCACAAGACGAGCTCATCTGCGAAGGACGGAGATCCAAACTACAAGGTAAACTTAAGTTATCCTCAGAAGCACAAATAGGGATGTCCCTTATTACAAAACTCCCTTTTTTCTACTTACGGCTCGCTGGAGGGCTGATTCTTTAGGGGAGAATGTGCGGCCGGGGCCTCCCCGGACGCAGGACCCTCTGGTGAAGATTTCTTCCCCCGCTTAGGGGCTTTGGCCTCCAGGTCTTCGGAAGCGGTCCTCTTCTCCCCTTAGAAAGAGGGATTCTCGATCCCCCCTTCCTCAAAAGCCTCCTTGGGCGAGGCGATAGCTCCTCGGTTTTTCCCTTCGCCTTCCTCTGAAGGCCCAACCTCCAGCATCCTAACCAGCACGGGATCCGACGCGGTCTCTGGGAGGGGGGCCGGACACCGTATCAGCTTTGCTTGCGCTATCCACTCCTGTTAAAGGACAACGGGTTAAAAGGCGAATTGTAGAAAGGCAAACAAACGGTATGTCCGAACACAGAGCTACTTACTTGTGTATCCGGCGATTGCAGCTTAGGCCGGCGTCCTCGGTCAATTCCGGACACACCTCCCATGATCCGAAGAACAATTTGTACATCTCCACAGGTGTCGAACCCCTGAAGTGTTGGAGAATCCGTGGTCCCTCAGGATTGAATTCCCACAGCCGAAGAGGACGGCATTTGCAGGGCAGAAGACGCCTAATCAGCATAACCTGCATCACCACAACCAGATCGATCTCCCTCGCTTGGAGGTCTCGAATCCGGCCCTACAATAGGGGCACATCCTTTGACGGCCCCCAGTTGAGCCCTTGGTTGACCCATGACATCAGTCGTCGTGGAGGTCCCGAGCGGAAGATGGGCGGCGGCTTCGCTGCTGCCCACAGGGCGGTAATATAAAACCACTCCTGTTGCCACAAGCCGAGCTCCGCTTGGAAGGAGCCCTCGGGCCACGGGGCATCGGCCCTCCTGCTTATGGCCGCCCCGCCGCACTCTGCTTGACGCCCCTCGATCATCTTCGGCTCCATATCGAAGGTCTTCAGCCACAAGCCGAAGTGAGGGGTAATGCGGAGGAAGGCTTCACAGATGACGATGAATGAAGAAATATGGAGGATGGACTCCGGAGCCAAGTCGTGGAATTCCAACCCATAGTAAAACATGAGCCCTCTCACAAAAGGATCCATCGGGAAGCCTAAGCCCCGACGGAGGTGGGACACAAACACGACGTATTCGCCGGGCTCGGGGGTGGGGATGACTTGCCCTTTGGCGGGCAACCTATGTGAAATCTCGTAGGTCAGGTACTTGGCCTCTCGCAGCTTCAGCACGTCCTCCTCCGTGACGGAGGAGGGCATCCACCAGCCCTGTGGGTCGGAGCCGGACAATGTTGAAGTTCCGAAGCGCTCGAATCTGGGGCTCTGGGTGTTGGAACTCGGGGCGAGGAGTAGATTCGATTGAAGGTTGAAGAAAAGAAACGAAGCCTTGGTCCCGTTATGAAGAGGGAGAATACCAAGAGCCGTCCCCGTGACCGTTCGGGACTCGCCTCCGATAGAGGGGGCGTGGCAACGGGCAAGTTTGGGTTACCCACGTTATATTGATGGGAATCCGGAATAAGGGAACACGATCTCTGCTCGACAAGGCGTGCCAAGAAACCGCTTAAACGCTACTGAGGTGGTATAATAAAAAGCGATCGATAAAGGCTTGGTAGTGGTGTGAGGTCATGCCACAAAATCGTCGTGATTGAACTTGTGTACACATTATTCTCTCTACGGTGGAATGTGGAATTTATTTTGCGAGCGGACACCATCTGGTGTTCACAATCTTCTATGAATTATTCGGAGGAGGAACCCGCCTTGCAATGCCGAACAATATGCGCGCGGACTCATCATCATTGAAGCCTGGTTCAGGGACTCTTGAGGAGTCTGCACTAGGGGGTGTCCGGATAGCTGGACTATCATCATCGGCCGGACTCCAAGACTATGAAGATACAAGATTGAAGACTTCGTCCCGTGTCCGGATGGGACTTTCCTTGGCGTGGAAGGCAACCTTGGCAATACGGATATGTAGATCTCCTACCATTGTAACCGACTCTGTGTAACCCTAGCCCTCTCCAGTGTCTATATAAACCGGAGGGTTTTAGTCCGTAGGACAACACAACCATTACAACAATTGTACCATAGGCTAGCTTCTAGGGTTTAGCCTCCTTGATCTCGTGGTAGATCTACTCTTGTACTATCAATATCATCAATATCAATCAAGCAGGAGTAGGGTTTTATCTCCATCAAGAGGGCCCGAACCTGGGTAAAAACATCATGTCCCTTGTCTCCTGTTACCATCCGCCTAGACGCACAGTTCGGGACCCCCTACCCGAGATCCGCCGGTTTTTACACCGACAGCACCTTTTGAAGCTTTGTATGGAAGAAGATCCAGAACACCAGTGATGTGGGATGAAATTGGAGACCGTCAGTTGTTTGGACCGGATTTGATTAAAGATTCCAAAGAGAAGGTTAAGCTGATTTGGGATAGATTGAAGGTAGCTCAGTCCAGGCAGAAGAGTTGTCCAGATTCAAAATGCAAGGAGGTAGTCTATGAAAACGGAGACAGAGCATATCTTCATGTGTCACCACTGCGAGGAGTTAAATGTTTTGGAGTTAAGGGAAAGTTAGCCCCGAGATTTGTAGGACCATACCGAGTTTTGGAACGTATGGGAGAAGTAGCCTACAAGTTGGAGTTACCCGAAGGACTGTTAGGAGTTCATGATGTGTTTCACGTTTCCCAACTGAAGAAATGCCATACCGAGATGGCCGATATTCCTCTAAGAGATACAGTGCCCCTGGAAGCAATTCAGTTGGATAGTGATCCGACCTACGAGGAGAAACCAGTCAAGACTCTCGAGTTTGCCAGCCGGGTTACCCGTAGCAAGGTTATTAAGTTTCTAGCCAACCCGAATCTTGAGGACGAGATTCATCATAAGGGGGGTAGGTTTGTAACATCCCAAATTTTTAATTTGGAATGTTATACATAGGTCATCATATGCATATCATATTTTATTTACATTTTGGTAGTGATCCTAAAAATCCTAAGCAACTCAAGGACCCACAGAGAGAGTTGGGGATTTTATTATTCTCATATTAGAATTTTCTTAAATATTGAAACGGGGATCAATTTGGTTTTAATTATTTTTCTCTCCAAAAGTATTTCATATTAAAATATATGAGAGGAGATAATATGACTTATCCAAAATAAATGAAATATTAGAGGAAAAATGTTAAATCAAATAAATAATTTTATTTGGATTTTATCGCTATTTTGTTTGAATTAGAAAAATATGCATTTTAAAACAATTGCTTTAGGTCCGGGAAAATTGTTCACTCTATCCTAAATTTTGTTAGAGGACGCTGAAAATTTATTTCGGAATTTTTGGAGTCTGTCCGTTTAAAAAAACGAACCGACCTAACGGGCCGTGCACGAGCCGGACTCTGTCCGCTCAGGCTTTGTAAGCCGGCCGAGGCCGCCGCCCTACCCTACAAGCACACCGCCCGAAACCCAAGCCGCCACCCCGCCGCCGCCTCACAGTCCGAGCCGCTGCTTGCATGCAATCCATGTTGCCGCTGTCATGCCGTCTTGCCCTAATTCTTTGTCGCCGCCAGAGCCCTCGCGCGCGCGCCCGCCACCACCGCCCACCGCCACGCCGCCCTTGAGCCCGCCGCCACTGTCCGCCGGAGTTCGCCGGAAAAGTCACCTGTTTTCTTTGGTTTTATTTTCGATAAAAACCCTAGATTGGTTTTTCATTTAGATCGGTGTTATTTCGGTTTTATTCGGTTTAGTTTATTTAACGAACGTTCGTTCGTTTAGATCTGTTAGTGAACGATTTTTGTTAGATTGGTTCTGTTAGCGAACGTTCGCGCCGTAGCCTTTTATTTTATTTTATTTTTCGACCAGGGACCTATCCACGATTACTTTTATCACAGATTAGCCCCTGATCTTCAAACCCTCGTAACTTTTCAACCGTTTGTCCAAATCCAGTGAAACCGACGCCAAAATCTTCGTCTCAAGCCCCTTTTCTTGCTTAATCAACTTGAACAAGGTTTTGACCATTTAAATTTTGGTTTTAAGCAGATTTGAATTCAAAGTTCTTTTGACCGTAGATTTAGTTCTGTCACTCTGATTCGATGATTCTTTTTGCACATCGAATCTCTTCAGTTGGATTTTCACATGTGATCTTCTTATTTGAGTTTTACCCATGCATCTATGCTTGAGTGCTTATGTATGCTATTGTTTGTTTGCGATAGAATTCCCGGAGTGCGAAGCGTGCTACAACGAGTCTCTAGGGTTTGCGGATCTTCAACAAGGCAAGTAACACATTGATCATACTCTTTTCATACCAAGTTTTTATGCATTAGTTACAACCCTTAAACATTGCATGGTTAGGATTTGATAACATGTGGGTATTGGGAAGTAGTTGATGAGGTAGAACCTATTACCTGTTTTATTATCAAACCCTTGGGAGTTACTTCTACGTTATGCTCATGTTGCTATGCTACACTCGTAGACGTGGATTTGGTTTGAGTGTAACCATGACAGATGTGAGATTGTTAATTAATGGTTCAACTTAAGGTGGCAACTTTAATACACATCTGGTTGGATTGTTGGTTTGGGCACCTGGGGTTATACCAGTGTTGTCCTAGGAGATCCCAGGGTTATACCGTGTGATCCTCCTATCGTCCGCCACCCAGACTCAAAGGGATCATAAGATTATTGATTCTAGAAACTTCAGTGTGCAGCCACAAGCTATTATGGTCTCTAGCAAAGTTGAGTATGTTGCGTGACCTCTTCCAGTGGTAGGCTAGCAGCTGTTGAGGATGTAGGTTGGTACTGTCTACCCGTGGTTAGAGTTAATGCTTCTGAAAGACTGTGTCTCGGTCATCCGTTTCTCAAACACCATGAAGTGCGAGAAATCCAACGGAGGAGATGGAGTCTTGTGGGGGAAAGTGCGCAAACCTCTGCAGAGTGTATAAACTAATCATGGTTAGCCGTGTCCCCTATTATGGACATCTTGAGTATCTGGTACTTGAATTATTGATATGATCTCATCACTCTAAATTAATTTTTTTGGGTTGAAAATTACTTTTAATTGGGATTGAGATGGGGGTACCATTCTCAATGTTTCAACCACCATGATAGTTAAATAAAATATATTCCTTTGAAGTAGGGAAAAATTGGCTTTTCACAAAACATTATAACCATAGAGCGTCCACCAGCCATATATGCATGTAGTGATAGCCTTTATCTATTCATTGCTCTACTGTGTTATATTGCCAGCATTTTCTTTGTGCTGACCCGTTTTCAGGCTGCAACATATCATGTTGCAGACTTTTCAGACGAAGAGTAAGGTGCACTAGGTCGTTTGTCGTGCACTCAGCTATGCCGTTGGAGTTGATGGACTCACTTTATTTCCCAAGCCTTCCGTTGTAATCTTATTTAGATGGCCTTAAGCCATATTTAGTGTAATAAGTTGTCTTTTGAGACATTTGACGTAATAAGTGTGTGATTTCTACTCTGTTATAAATCCTTCAACTCATTCGGAATTTGTTTTGAAATTTTTTCAAATAAATCTTAAAATAAACTAGGTGAAATGTGAGAGAGGTAGGAAAAAGAATCAACTCATTCGGAGTTATAATTAAAAAGTTATAGGCATTCAAAGTTTAGTCAAAAATCTGTTTTTAAAAAAAAACAGAAAAAGAAAACATTTGAAACGAAAATACGTTTTCGGTCAGGGGAGGCGTACTTGGGGCTTTACGCCTCCACTTATCCAGCGTGGACTGCGCAGGGAGTCGCTGACAGTGGGTCCAGAGGGTCCCACTAGTCATGTTTGACTAGTCGCCCTCCCTCCCCTCTTCCTCGGCCCGAGCAGAGGCGCGGCTCCGGCGTCCGTCGCCGGCGAATGGCGGTTCATCGCGGGGAGCTGAGGGCGGGGATGGATCCGCATATCAGCGGAGGTCCTCCCGGTGGTCGTAGGGTCGTCGGAGGTGGAGGGAGTCGCCGGCGGCGAGCTCCGCGGCGGAGGGGAGGCTTCGGTGGAGTTGGGGATTCGGGCTAGGCTGATGCTCCGCCGCTGTTTGGGGTCGGGGTGGCTCGGCAAGACGATGAGGAGCCGAGTGGTGGTGATTGAAGGGTGGGGGAGGCCCTGGTGGCGCCGGAGTGAACCGGAACGAGGCGGCGGCCGGGCTGACCGGAGAGGTTGAAGATGGCGAGCTCCCCTTCAATTGACGGCAACGGGGCACTAGGGAGACGTCGTGAGGCTACCTGAGTGCTCGGGGGAGCTCGGGGCTTCCTTATAAAGGCGAGTCGAGTCGGTTCGGCGGCGGCCGCGGATAAGGGCGTCGGCGACCGTCTTCTGTAGTTGCAGGGCAACGTGGCACGGCTGGGGATGGCGGCAGGAGCTAGCGGACGAGCGGCTACTGCTCCAAGGGCGAGCCGCGGCGAGGATGGCAAGCGGCGCTAGCTAGCGCAGCGTGCTTGGCGGCGGTGGCGGCTAGCCCTTGGCTTGCCGGGACGCGGCGAGCTTTCGCTGGCGCGTTGCGGTGAGGGGACACGTAGCGCAAAGGGACCAGCGTGCAGCTGCGGTCGATCACGGATGGGGTGAGTCTTGGGCGTGTGCGGCGAGTCGGGTGTTCGCGGGTGCCAACGCACGCTGAGCACGCCGAGCACGCCTTTAACATGTTCGATGAAATGCCGAGGCGATCTAGAGGCCACGGTTGAGGCTGGCAACAAACAGTTCTAGTCTAGGGTTAGTAATGGTTCTAAGGGACATGGTGGATTGGTCGGGAGCTCAAGTCCACAGTGCAACCAAAGACTTATGTCAAAACTAATCATGCCCGAAAGGTGTTTGACAGAATGCCAAGGGCACTTAGGCATTTCTTGGAGTGGCCAAATTCTCCAGATTAGTGTCTCCTTAGATGCAAGGGAGAGTGGTGAAGTTAGCTTGCAGAAATGAGAAACTTGCTAGTGCAAGTTTTGCAAAACTACACTTCTGGGCAGGGAGTGAATGGTATCATTTCATGAACTAAAAATGATCCCATAAGTGCATGCTTCTGGACTTAGGGGTTTGGCAAGGGGTACTACCAGTAGAAAAAGAAATCATGGATATAGGAGCAACTAAAATGGTGGTTCTTTGTACAAATCCTCAAATTGGACCAGAATGGAAAAGAGGTTGATTCACTCAAAATTTTCAAAGAACATAAATGGGTTTTTGCACAAAGTGGAATAATATGCTCCTACTGACATCCCATTATTTTGGTGGAGGCTAGAAAGAATTATTTAAAAGGGTTGTAGTGCAAAGTTGCTCTCTGGACCAGAGAAGAAAAACATGTGTACCACTCAAAATATTTCAAGAGTAAAAGATATTTTTGTATAAAAGTGATTTAAAAACATCACATGACATCTCCAAATTTTGGTTGGATTTTTAGATAAATATATCAAATGGTTGTAGTTCAAATATGGCCATATAACCTTGAAAAACCATTTTTCAAGAAAATAAAGATCAAGCAAATTAATTATGTAATTAGTTCTACTAATAAAAGGAAAGTTTTTCTTGAGAGGTTAAACAAGTCCAATAACATATTTGAAAAGTTTTCTGTATGGGGAAAACTCCATAATAGCAAGGGAGAAAAAGGTTCGAAAATCAAAAAGGAAGCCCAGAAAATAAAAGTTTTAATTTCCTGGCAAAATTTTAATTAATAAAACAAGGTCAAAATTTTGGGGTGTCACAACACTACCCCCCTTAAAAGAAAATCTCGTCCTCGAGATTTGTTAAGAGTTGTTTTGAAAACATCTTTCCTGTGAGCTGGAACCAAAAGATTTATCCATAGGACAAACTTGCGTCGTCGAGGTTGGCAGCTACGCCTGGGATAAAAAAAAAATGCAACCGCACATCAACATGCTCATGCATGGCTACTATTTAAAAACAGGAGCGCTCAAGCAACCAACATTTAATTACGGGGACACAGGGTCACAAGATCACAAGGCGAGGTCATTCTAAGACTCGGTATCATTCGAGCGATTTTAGTCTACCTCATTCATATCTAAGCGGGCTTGCTTCGCGGAGGCCGAGGTTTCTCCATGGTTTTCACCGTCGGAATTAGCTGGAGAGGGTCGAGGGGCTGCAGGCTCGGGGTAGCGATGATGACCATCACGGGGATTGTTGGCCACAATCCTGTTGGAGTGTGCTCCCCAAAGACGATGAAGTATACGGGGTCATCAAGGTATTTTGGTTGATGGCGGGGCTGTCTTGTGTTGAGGCTAAGCGTGCCCTTTTATAGAAAAAGGGCGAAGTCTTCCCTCGCACGCTTGCGAATAAGACAGATTACTAGCGCGCGACTGACAGGCTAGGCTGATAGGTTGGGCACCGACTGCCAAAAGTGTTGGGTCTCTGTGTGGCTATCTTGCACGGGAAGCTTGGCTGGGGTTTTTGGTTAGGGTCGATGGGTTGGTTTTCCTAGGTTTTCGACTGGCTAAGATAGGATTAGCCAATGGTCACTGGCTCGATACCAAGTCTGTCACGACCGGTTTTCCGGGTAATAAATTTCCAGAAAGGACCGTCGTGCTCATCAGCCCCAGGATTACTGTTAGCTGATGAGGCTCCAACTTGATACAGAAATTCCAAGCAAAATACAAAAAAAATATGTGGTACAAGACCATTCTGGCCTGTGAGTACAACAAAAGGTTTCTAATGGTTGATGGCGGAAGCGGTTTGTGGATCATCAGTGTCTATGGGACTCCAATTCCCACAGGAACAGCTGACCAGGTTAACTCCTATCTTCACGAGGCTGCTATCATCGTTGCTTAGGTTCCGGGGCTGTCATCGCACCGCTCCTCTCTGTGCAAGAAAATCTGGCCAAGACAATAGCCAGGGACAAGCCAGTGAGTACTTTGAATGTACTCGCAAACATTTTGAACACAGGTATAATATAACAATGATGTGCTGACGATATTTTATGCTCATGACGTCGGTCACAAAGATAGATATAACTCTGATGTATAAAAATGCAATGCCATAGAAGTATTAAAAATTATGAAATAAATAACAAGCATGCCACAGTCGGGCGTCTGAGCGACACCACATAAAGGGCTTTAAAAGAAATGCCACAGTCGGGCGTCTGAGCGACACCACATAAAGGGCTTTTAAAATAAATGCCACAGTCGGGCGTCTGAGCGACACCACATAAAGGGATTTTAAAATAAATGCCACAGTCGGGCGTCTGAGCGACACCACATAAAGGGCTTTAAAAATAACAATCATAGCGAATATCCCGGAGGTAGAACCATCCCAGAGATACTCGATAATAACATTAATATCATGGGTTAGTCATAGATAATAATAATCATAATCATCATAAGTCACAAGTCACAATCCATGTTGTTCCAGTTCTGGTTAACAGCTTCACCTCCGAAGACCGACACTAAGACCGACACTTGACCCGTCCCAGACTGTAATCCTTAACCATGGACACGGCTATTCGAATAGGTTTTAATCTCTGCAGAGGGTGTACTCTTTACCCACGAGTAACGGATTCCTTTAGTCCATCGGGACTAATTCCGCTTACGGTCTTTTAAATGAAAACACACCTGACTTGCACACACCAGCTTAACTCACTCGTGTCTGGAATCACCCACGACACTTGTCAAGCAAACTCTAAGTGGGGAGGCTACAACCTCGCGTAGCATGGGATCAAATTTATATCGCAGCACTAAGGGGTGGCCTCCTCTCGGTCCCAACCGAAACACCCATGCCCCTGACCGGATGGTGGCTTTAATCCATGTCCATGGTACCCTCATCCCGCCCCTACATGCGGTGTGTGCTAGAAAGGGGTTGACAAATTATGAACCGTACCCTACATGGCGAGGGACAAGTAGTAGCACTAAACAAGTGTGGGGTTCTTTGGAACAAGACTCGATCTACGGTCGACTCAGGAGGTTTATAGTTTCCTGCATAACATGTATAACAATATACTTCAACCAATCCAATCAACACTCATTATATCTTACTATGCCATACCGGACATACCCGTCCCGACGGAGACCGGCGACAAGCTCACACCTACCCAAGGCAGAGGCTTTCCCGGATTCCTTTCCGGCATGCATGCAAGACACATGAGGATGATTAACAACACAAGTGTGTTTATTTCCAACAGCATGGAAATCACTAATATGCACTCATGCATATGATCATATCACATGAAATGACAAGTCCTTCGAAATGCGGTGGTGTTAAAATGTATCAACGATCACACCCAAATATTATGCCGGGATTCAGAATGCTTGCCTTCAATGTGTGGAAAGGTAGGGTGCACTCCAAAACATTTGAATGCTTTCTCCTCTCTCCAAAATCCTATTTTAGCAATATAAAGAATTAACACACAAAATAAAAACAGCACCAAAAGTTGTTTTGAAAATTTTTCAAATAAATCTTAAAATAAACTAGGTGAAATGTGAGAGAGGTAGGAAAAAGAATCAACTCATTCGGAGTTATAATTAAAAAGTTATAGGCATTCAAAGTTTAGTCAAAAATCTGTTTTAAAAAAAACAGAAAAAGAAAACGTTTCAAACGAAAATACGTTTTCGGTCAGGGGAGGCGTACTTGGGGCTTTACGCCTCCACTTATCCAGCGTGGACTGCGCGGGGAGTCGCTGACAGTGGGTCCAGAGGGTCCCACTAGTCATGTTTGACTAGTCGCCCTCCCTCCCCTCTTCCTCGGCCCGAGCAGAGGCGCGGCTCCGGCGTCCGTCGCCGGCGAATGGCGGTTCATCGCGGGGAGATGAGGGCGGGGCTGGATCCGCGGATCAGCGGAGGTCCTCCCGGTGGTCGTAGGGTCGTCGGAGGTGGAGGGAGTCGTCGGCGGCGAGCTCCGCGGCAGAGGGGAGGCTTCGGTGGAGTTGGGGATTCGGGCTAGGGTGATGCTCCGCCGCTGTTTGGGGTCGGGGTGGCTCGGCAAGACGATGAGGAGCCGAGTGGTGGTGATTGAAGGGTGGGGGAGGCCCTGGTGGCGCCGGAGTGAACCGGAACGAGGCGGCGGCCGGGCTGACCGGAGAGGTTGAAGATGGCTAGCTCCCCTTCAATTGACGGCAACGGGGCACTAGGGAGACGTCGTGAGGCTACTTGAGTGCTCGAGGGAGCTCGGGGCTTCCTTATAAAGGCGAGTCGAGTCGGTTCGGCGGCGGCCGCGGATAAGGGCGTCGGCGACCGTCTTCTGTAGTTGCAGGGCAACGTGGCGCGGCTGGGGATGGCGGCAGAGCTAGCGGACGAGCTGCTCTCGCTCAAGGGCGGTGGCGGCGAGGGATAACTTGCGGCGCTGGCTAGCGCAGGCGCTGTCGGGCGGCGGTGGCGGCTAGCCCTTGGCTTGCCGGGGACGCGGCTAGCCCTTGGCTTGCCGGGGACGCGGCGAGGCTCTGCTTGGCGCGTTGCGGTGAGGGGAGCACGTGCGCATAAAGGGACCCGCGTGCGGCTCACGGTCGATCACGGATGGGGTGAGTACGGGGCGTGACGAGGCGAGTCGGGTGTTCGCGGGTGCCAAACACACGCTCTGGGCACGCCCAGAGCACGCCCGGAACATGTTCGATGAAATGCCAGGGCAGTCTAGAGGCCACGGTTGAGGCTGGCAACAAACAGTTCTAGTCTAGGGTTAGTAATGGTTCTAAGGGACATGGTGGATTGGTCGGGAGCTCAAGTCCACAGTGCAACCAAAGACTTATGTCAAAACTAATCATGCCCGAAAGGTGTTTGACAGAATGCCAAGGGCACTTAGGCATTTCTTGGAGTGGCCAAATTCTCCAGATTAGTGTCTCCTTAGATGCAAGGGAGAGTGGTGGAGTTAGCTTGCAGAAATGAGAAACTTGCTAGTGCAAGTTTTGCAAAACTACACTTCTGGGCAGGGAGTGAATAGTATCATTTCATGAACTAAAAATGATCCCATAAGTGCATGCTTCTGGACTTAGGGGTTTGGCAAGGGGTACTACCAGTAGAAAAAGAAATCATGGATATAGGAGCAACTAAAATGGTGGTTGCTGTACAAATCCTCAAATTGGACCAGAATGGAAAAGAGGTTGATTCACTCAAAATTTTCAAAGAACATAAATGGGTTTTTGCACAAAGTGGAATAATATGCTCCTACTGACATCCCATTATTTTGGTGGAGGCTAGAAAGAATTATTTAAAAGGGTTGTAGTGCAAAGTTGCTCTCTGGACCAGAGAAGAAAAACATGTGTACCACTCAAAATATTTCAAGAGTAAAAGATATTTTTGTATAAAAGTGATTTAAAAACATCACATGACATATCCCAATTTTGGTTGGATTTTTAGATAAATATATCAAATGGTTGTAGTTCAAATATGGCCATATAACCTTGAAAAACCATTTTTCAAGAAAATAAAGATCAAGCAAATTAATTATGTAATTAGTTCTACTAATAAAAGGAAAGTTTTTCTTGAGAGGTTAAACAAGTCCAATAACATATTTGAAAAGTTTTCTGTATGGGGAAAACTCCATAATAGCAAGGGAGAAAAAGGTTCAAAAATCAAAAAGGAAGCCCAGAAAATAAAAGTATTAATTTCCTGGCAAAATTTTAATTAATAAAACAAGGTCAAAATTTTGGGGTGTCACATGTACTCCGCTTCACACATAGATCCCGCCACGCGCTCTGCTTGGAACTGCACCAACTGACAGCTCCACCATTCAGTATGAATACGTATCAGGTTTGCGACTTAGAGTCATCCGGATCAGTGTCAAAGCTTGCATCGACGTAACCATTTACGACGAGCTCTTTGTCACCTCCTTAAACAAGAAACATATACTTAGTCCTTTTTAGGTATTTTAGGATGTTCTTGACCGTTGTCCAGTGATCCACTCCTGGATTACTTTGGTACCTTCCGGCCAAACTAATAGCAAGGCACACATCAGGTCTGGTACACAGCACTGCATACATGATAGAACCTATGGCTGAGGCATAGGGAATGACTTCCATTTTCTCTCTATCTTCTGAAGTGGTCGGGCATTGAGTCCGACTCAACTTCACACCTTGTGACACAGGCAAGAACCCTTTCTTTGACTGGTCCATTTTGAACTTCTTCAAAACATTATCAAGGTATGTGCTTTGTGAAAGTCCAATTAAGCGTCTTGATCTATCTCTATAGATTTTGATGCCCAATATATAAGCAGCTTCACCGAGGTCTTTCATTGAAAAATTCTTATTCAAGTATCCTTTTATGCTATCTAGAAATTATGTATTATTTCCAATCAACAATATGTCCTCCACATATAATATTAGAAATTCTACAGAGCTCCCACTCACTTTCTTCTAAATACAGGCTTCTCCAAAAGTCTGTATAAAAGCATACGATTTGATAACACTATCATAGCATATATTCCAACTTCGAGAGGCTTGCACTAGTCAATAAATGGATCGCTGGAGCTTGCACACTTTGTTAGCACCTTTAGGATCGACAAAACCTTCTGGTTGCATCATATACAACTCTTCTATAAGATATCCATTAAGGAATGCAATTTTTACATCCATTTGCCAAATTTCATATTCATAAAATGCGGCAATTGCTAACATGATTTGGACAGACTTAAGCATCGCTATGGGTGAGAATGTCTCATCGTATTCAACACCTTGAACTTGTCAAAAACCTTTCCCAACAAGTCAAGCTTTGTAGACAGTAACATTACCGCCAGCGTCAGTCTTCTTCTTGAAGATCCATTTTTTCTCTATGGCTTGACGTTCATCGGGCAAGTCAACCAAAGTCCATACTTTGTTCTCATACATGGATCCCATCCCAGATTTCATGGCCTCAAGCCATTTTGCGGAATCTGGGCTCATCATCGCTTCCTCATAGTTCGTAGGTTCGTCATGGTCTAGTAACATGACTTCCAGAACAGGATTACCGTACCACTCTGGTGCGGATCGTACTCTGGTTTACCTACGAGGTTCGATAGTAACTTGATCTGAAGTTTCATGATCATCATCATTAGCTTCCTCACTAATTGGTGTGGGAATCACTAGAACTGATTTCTTTGATGAACTACTATCCAATTAAGGAGAAGGTACAATTACCTCATCAAGTTCTACTTTCCTCCCACTCACTTGTTTCGAGAGAAACTCCTTCTCTAGAAAGGATCCATTCTTAGCAACGAAAATCTTGCCTTCGGATTTGTGATAGAAGGTGTACCCAACAGTTTCCTTTGGGTATTCTATGAAGACACATTTCTCCAATTTGGGTTTGAGCTTGTAAGGTTGAAGCTTTTTCACATAAGAATCGCAGCCCCAAACTTTAAGAATCGACAACTTAGGTTTCTTGCCAAACCACAGTTCATATGGTGTCGTGTCAACGGATTTAGATGGTGCCCTATTTAACGTGAATGCAGCCATCTCTAAAGCATAACCCCAAAATGATAGTGGTAGATCGGTAAGAGACATTATAGATCGCACCATATATATCTAATAAAGTACGGTTACGAAGTTCAGACACACCATTACGCTCTGGTGTTCCAGGTGGCGTGAGTTGCGAAACTATTCCACATTGTTTCAAATGAAGACCAAACTCATAACTCAAATATTCACCTCCACGATCATATCGTAGAAACTTTATTTTCTTGTTACGATGATTTTCCACTTCACTATGAAATTCTTTGAACCTTTCAAATGATTCAGACTTGTGTTTCATCAAGTAGATATACCCATATCTGCTCAAATCATTTGTGAAGGTTAGAAAATAATGATACGCCGCGAGCCTCAACACTCATTGGACCGCATACATCAGTATGTATTATTTCCAACAAGTCTGTTGCTCGCTCCATTGCTTTAGAGAACGGAGTCTTAGTCATCTTGCCCATGATGCATGGTTCGCAAGCATCAAGTGATTCATAATCAAGTGATTCCAAAAGTCCTTCAGCATGGAGTTTGTTCATGCGCTTTACACCAATATGACCTAAACAGCAGTGCCACAAATAAGTTGCACTATCATCATTAACTTTGCATCTTTTGGCTTCAATATTATGAATATGTGTATCACTACAATCGAGATTAAACAAAAATAGACCACTCATCATGAAGGAAATATGCCCTAGAGGCAATAATAAAGTTGTTATTTATATTTCCTTATATTGTGATAAATGTTTATTATTCATGCTGGAATTGTATTAATCGGAAACTTAGTACATGTGTGAATACATAGACAAACAGAGTGTCCCTAGTATGTCTCTACTTGACTAGCTCGTTAATCAAAGATGGTTAAGTTTCCTAGCCATAGACATGTGTTGTCATTTGATGAACAGGATCACATCATTAGAGAATGATGTGATGGACAAGACCCATCCGTTAGCTTAGCACTATGATCATTTAGTTTATTGCTATTGCTTTCTTCATGACTTATACATGTTCATATGACTATGAGATTATGCAACTACCGAATACCAGAGGAACACTTAGTGTGTTATCAAACGTCACAACGTAATTGGGTGATTATAAAGATGCTCTATAGGTGTCTCCGATGGTGTTCGTTGAGTTGGCATAGATCGAGATTAGGATTTGTCACTCCGATTGTCGGAGAGGTATCTCTGGGCCCTCTCGGTAATGATCATCACAATAAGCCTTGCCAGCAATGTGACTAATGAGTTAGTTGCGGGATGATGCATTACAGAACGAGTAAAGAGACTTGCCGGTAACGAGATTGCACTAGCTATGATGATACCGACGATCGAATCTCAGGCAAGTAACATACCGATGACAACGGGAACAACGTATCTTGTTATGCGGTTTGACCGATAAAGATCTTCGTAGAATATGTAGGAGCCAATATGAGCATCCATGTTCCACTATTGGTTATTGACCGGAGAGGTGTCTCGGTCATGTCTACATAGTTCTCGAACCCGTAGGGTCCGCACGCTTAACGTTCGATGACGATTGGTATTATGATTTTATGTGATTTGATGTACCAAAGGTTGTTCGGAGTCCCGGATGAGATCACGGACATGACGAGAAGTCTCAAAATGGTCGCGAGGTAAAGATCGATATATTGGAAGGCTATATTCGGATATCGGAAAGGTTCTGAGTGATTCGGTTATTTTTCGTAGTGCAGGAGAGTTACGGGAATTCGCCGGGGGAAGTAGTGGGCCCTAATGGGCCATACGGGAAAGGAGAGAAGGGCCTCAAGGGTTGGCCACGCGCCCCCCCATGGGCTGGTCCGAATTGGACTAGGAGTGGGCGGCGCCCCCCTCCTTCCTTCTACCCTCTTCCTCCTTTCCTTGCTTCTCCTAGTTGGAATAGGAAAGGAGGGGCCGAATCCTACTTGGACCGGGAGTCCAAGTAGGACTCCCCCCCTTGGAGCGCCCCCTCAAGGGCCGGCCTCCTCTTCCTCCCTCCTTTATATACGTGGGCAGGGGCACCCTAAAGGGAATCCAAGATTTTTCTTAGCCATGTGCGGTGCCCCCCTCCACAGTTACACACCTCGGTCATATCGTTGTAGTGCTTAGGCGAAGCCCTGCGCCGGTAACTTCATCATCACCTTCGCCACGCCATTGTGCGGACGGAGCTCTCCCTCGGCCTCAACTGGATCAAGATTACAAGGGACGTCATCGAGCTAAACGTGTGCTGAACACGGAGGTGCCGTACGTTCGGTGCTAGGATCAGTCGGATCGTGAAGACGTACGACTACATAAACCGCGTTGATAAAACACTTCCGCTTTCGGTCTACGAGAGTACATGGACACACTCTCCCCGCTTGTTGCTATGCTTCTCCTAGATAGATCTTGCGTGATCGTATGCAAAAAATTTGAAATTACTGTGTTCCCAAACAGTGGCATCCGATGTAACGCCTCGGATTCGTTGCCCCAGGTGTCTGCCTGTTATTCGCCGTCGTTGCCATGTCATTTGCTTGCGTGTTGCACTTTGCCATGTCATCATCTGCATTTCATATCATGTCATCATATGCATTTCATTTTGCATACGTGTTCGTTTCATGCATCCGAGCATTTTCCCCGTTGTCCGTTTTGCAATCCGGCACTCCTATGTCATCCGGCGTCCCCTTTTTGCGTCTTCTCTTGTGCGGGTGTTAAACTTTCTCGGAATGGCCCGAGGTTTGCCAAGCGGCCTTGGTATACCACCAGTAGACCGCATGTCAAGTTTCGTGCCATTTGGAGGTCGTTTGATACTCCAACGGTTAACCGGGTAACCGCAAAGCCTCTTTTGTGTGCATCCCAACACCCCTTCCAAAGCGGCCCAAAACCCATCTAACTCCCCTCCATGCTCTCGGCCGTTCGATCACGATCGCGTGGCCGAAAACCGCTCCTCATTTGGACTCTCCTAGCTCCCTCTACCTCTATATATAGACCCCTCCCCCGAATTCACGGGCAAACCCTAAAAATTCCCCCTCCGCGCCGCCGGACACGTCCGGATCGGACCGGACGCGTCCGTCAGCGCCGCCCAGCCAACCGCGACGTGCCACGTGGCACTCAGCCTCTGCCGCGCCGCCCGCCAGCGCAGCCAGCGAGCCCCGCCCGACCAGCGCTTCGCCGCCGTCCAGCGTTGCCGCCTGCAGCATCGCTCCGCCTCTCCGCCCGCCGCCCAGCGCCGCCGACTCCGGCCGCCTCCGCCCGCCGCTGCACCCACCGACCAGCGCCTCCGCCCGCCCAGCGATCGCGCCTCCGCTCGGCGCCGTCGCCGGCCGCCCTCCGCCGGACCTCCTCGGCCCCGGCCTCGTCCTCTCCTTCCTCCGGCAAGCTCCGTCTCCGGCGACCTCGTCGACCTCGACCTCGGATCCGGCCAGATCCGATCTGAGAGCTCGGTTGACTCTCTCCCCCTCGTTTTTTTTCCACTAAGTCATTATTTGTGTGATAAAATTGTTGCATGTTCATCGCATCACATCTTCGCACCCGTAGCTCCGTTTCGTGCGTGTAATATGTCAAATTGTTCGCCTCGACGAGTACTTCATTTCATTCCATTGCATCATTTTCATTTGAGCTCATCTTGATGCCCGAAATGCTGTTGGAAGAGTGCATGTTGATGTTAATCTGCTGAAACTGTTATAACTTGCTCATTTGTCATTTTTGCCATGATTGATGTGTGCATCCTATGATGTTGATGTCTACATGTATGTTGATCTATGCCATGCCATCTTTCCAGGGGTGTATGCCATGTATTTTTGTGAGTTGTGTGCTGAGTGCATCAAGCTTGTTAAGTAGGGTACTTGCTGTTGCTGTTTTGCTAGGCAGATTCTGTTATATTTTGTTGCTATGTTAACATGCTTCTACTAATCATTCTATGCATAATCTGGAGATGCTCTATAAACATGTTTTGATCTACATGTCATGCTATATCGATTCATCCCCTTGGTTGAAATTATAGCCTGCTGGAACATGTTGTTATCTTGCTCTAAAGTTTGCTAAATGATGTTGCTGTCAGCCTGTTAACATTAAGTTCACTAGTTCCCATGTGTTTTGCTAGTCTTCCATGCATCCTATGACCTTGATCTTGCCATGCTTAGCTTCATAAACATGCCTTCTTACTATTGGTTGCCTTGCCATGCCATGTATTGCTCTGTGATGAGTGGTTCAAGCTCACCAACATGCCTACTTATTGTTGTTTCTGCCATGTATGAATCTGTTATATGACTTGCCATGTTTACATGGGTGCCATCATATTTTCTAGGCCTTTTTGGCTCATGGTCAGTAAGAGACTTTTGATCTATGCAATTAGTAGATTCATTCCATGCCTTTGTTTGCCATGATATGTTCCTGTAACATGTTGTTTGCTTGCTCTAAACATTGCAACCTGATGTTACTTCTGCAAAGTCTGAAACTGTTATAATTTGCAATCTTTCCATGTCTTTTTGAGCATGTTCTAGTAGTTTCTGGAGATAGCTCAGAGTTCATGTTTTGTTATGCTTTACCAGTACTTCATGCCCATGCCTTTTGTTATTATGTTGGGGTGCTGTAGCATGTTGTTTTGATGCTTGTAATATGCCTAGTTGCTGTTATGGACAGATTGTGGTTATGACTTGTATAGAGTGTATGTGTTGCACCGTTACTCCGTTTGGAGTGTGCTTTATATGAAACTTGATTGATTTTGCATGTAGCTTCTTATTATCATGTTGCATCCTTGTTTTGGTGTGTTTGCTTGATGTTTGGGTGCATTTTGCATCGATGCCATGCTTAACTTGTTTTGCTCATATCTTCTAGGCCGTAGCTCCGAATCTAATGAACTTTATATGTAACTTGACTAGAATCTCGTGTAGATCATCTTGGTGCATCTTAACTTGCTGTTTAACAACTTGAACATAAGGTTTATTCAGATCTGGACCAATTTCGAATTTTGCATATGAGGACTTACCGGATTGTTGTATGTTGTTCCCGGCCTCATTTAAACTTGCCTTGATGTGTTGTTCTTATTTGCATCATCTCTTGTCATGAGTAGCTTCATGTACCTTTGTCATGCATCATGCTTATTGTGCATCATGTCTTGTTCATGTGTGGTGTGTTTACCATGTTGTGTGCTTCTTCTCGATAGTTCTCGTTTCGTTGCGATCGTGAGGATTCGTTCGTCTACGATTGGTTCGGCTTCATCCATTCGTCTTCTTCATGGACTCGTTCTTCTTCCTTGCGGGATTTCAGGCAAGATGACCGCTACCCTGGATCTCATTACTATCATTGCCATGCTAGTTGCTTCGTTCTATCGCTATGCTGCGCTACCTATTACCTGTTTATCAAGCCATCCCATATTGCCATGAACCTCTAACCTTTGACACCTTTCCTATGCAAACCGTTGCTTGGCTATGTTACCGCTTTTGCTCAGCCCTCTTATAGCGTTGCTAGTTGCGGTGAAGTTGAAGATTTCTCCATGGTGGACAGGATTTTGGTTGGGATATCACAATATCTCTTATATTATTAATGCATCTATATACTTGGTAAAGGGTGGAAGGCTCGGCCTTATGCACGGTGTTTTGTTCCACTCTTGCCGCCCTAGTTTCCGTCATACGGTGTTATGTTCCCGGATTTTGCGTTAATGTAATGCGGTCGGGTGATTTATGGGACCCCCGACGGTTCGCTTTGAATAAAACTCCTCCAAAGAAGGCCCAACCTTAGTTTTACCATTTGCCTCACCACCACCTACTTTTCCCTTGGGAGTAATTAACCCAAGGGTCATCTTTATTATAGCCCCCCCCACCCGGGCCAGTGCTTGTCCAAGTGTTGGTCCAAACTAGAGCACCGTGCGGGACCATTCCTTGGCAACTTGGATTTGTCGGTACCTGTATGCTTCGCTTATCCGGTGTTGCCCTGAGAACGAGATATGTGCAGCTCCTATCGGGATTGTCGGCGCATCGGGCGGCTTTGCTGGTCTTGTTTTACCATTGTCGAAATGTCTTGTAAACCGGGATTCCGAGACTGATCGGGTCTTCCTGGGAGAAGGTCTATTCCTTCGTTGATCGCGAGAGCTTGTCATGGCTAAGTTGGGACACCCCTGGAGGGTTTAAACATTCGAGAGCCGTGCCCACGGTTATGTGGCAGATGGGAATTTGTTAATGTCCGGTTGTAGATAACTTGACACCAGATCCGAATTAAAACGCATCAACCGCGTGTGTAGCTGTGATGGTCTCTTCTCGTGAGTCCGGAAATGAACACGGTTTACGTGTTATGTTTGGCGTAAGTAGGAGTTCAGGATCACCTCTTGATCATTGCTAGCTTCACGACCGTTCCTTTGTTCCTCTTCTCGCTCTCATTTGCGTATGTTAGCTACCATATCATGCTTAGTCGCTGCTGCAACCTCACCACTTTACCCCTTCCTTTCCCATTAAGCTTTGCTAGTCTTGATACCCATGGTAATGGGATTGTTGAGTCCTCGTGGCTCACATATTACTACAACAACAGATTGCTGGTACAGGTTATCGATGATCTTGGCGTGAGAGCGATGTTTGCTTGTTTTGGAGTTCTTCTTATGCTTCTTCTTCGATCAGGGGATAGGTTCCAGGTCGGCAGCCTGGGCTAGCAAGGTGGATATTGTTTGAGTTTCTGTTTATGATGCATTCGTAGTCGGATATTGTTCTTGTATGTTGTATTGTTGTATTCATGTGTCATTGTATGTATTGGTTGTATCCCCACTATTATGTAATGTTGATGTAATGATATCCACCTTGCAAAAGCGTTCCAATATGCGGGTCTATCCTTGGTGGGACCTTCGAGTTCCTTTTGGATAGGGTCGCATATTGGGCGTGACATCCGAGCTAGGTCTATGCGTAGATGTTATATGCACGAGTAGAACAGAATGAGTTGTGGGCGATAATAGTCATACTGCTTACCAGCAACGTCTTACTTTGATTCGGCGGTATTGTTGGATGAAGCAGCCCGGACCGGCATTACATGGCCACGTTCATGAGACTGGTTCTACCGACGTGCTTCGCACACAGGTGGCTAGCAGGTGTCTGTTTCTCCAACTTTAGTTGAATCAAGTTTGACTACGCCCGGTCCTTGTTGAGGGTTAAAACAACACACTTGACGAAAAATCATTGTGGTTTTGATGCGTAGGTAAGAATGGTTCTTGCTAGAAGCCCGTAGCAGCCACGTAAAACTTGCAACAACAAAGTAGAGGACGTCTAACTTGTTTTTGCAGGGCATGTTGTGATGTGATATGGTCAAGATGTGCTGAGATATAAATTGTTGTATGAGACGATCATGTTTTGTTAAAGTTATCGGCAACTGGCAGGAGCCTTATGGTGGTCTCTTTATTGCATAAGATGCAAGCGCCATATAATTGCTTTACTTTATCGCTATGCGATAGCAATAGTTGCAAAAGTAATAGTTGGCGAGACGACCATATGACGACACGTTGATAGAGATCAAGATGATGGAGATCATGGTGTCATGCCGGTGACGATGGAGATCATGACGGTACTTTGGAGACGGAGATCAAAGGCACAAGACGATGATGGCCATATCATGTCACATATTTTGATTGCATGTGATGTTTATCTTTGATGCATCTTATTTTGCTTAGTACGGTGGTAGCATTATAAGATGATCCCTCACTAAATTTCAAGGTATAAGTGTCCTCCCTGAGTATGCACCGTTGCAACAGTTCATCGTGCTGAGACATCACGTGATGATCGGGTGTGATAAGCTCTATGTTCACATACAACGGGTGCAAGCTAGTTTTGCACAAACAGAATACTCGAGTTAAACTTGACAAGCCTAGCATATGCAGATATGGGCTCGGAACACTGAGACCAAAAGGTCGAGTGTGAATCCTATAGTAGATATGATCAACATAGTGATGTTCACCATTGAAAACTACTCCATCTCACGTGATGATCGGACATGGTTTAGTTGATATGGATCACGTGATCATTTAGATAACTAGAGGGATGTCTATCTAAGTGGGAGTTCTTATGTAATATGATTAATTGAACTTTAATTTATCATGAACTTAGTCTTGGTAGTTTTGCATATCTCTGTTGTAGATCAACAGCTCACGTTTAGCTCCACGTTTATTTTTGATATGTTCCTAGAGAAAAATAAGTTGAAAGATCATAGTAGCAATGATGCGGACTTGGTCCGTGATCAGAGGATTATCCTCATTGCTGCACATAAGAATTATGCCCTTGATGCACCGCTAGGTGACAGACCTATTACAGGAGCAGATACAAACGTTATGAATGTTTGACAAAGCTCGGTATGATGACTACTTGATAGTTTAGTGCACCATGCTTTACGGCTTAGAACCGGGATTTCAAAAACGTTTTGAACACCATGGAGCATATGAGATGTTCCAAGAGCTGGAATTGGTATTTCAGACTCATGCCCGAGTCGAGAGGTACACTACACCACGACACTCAAAGCAGCGTCAAACAATCTGTCGGTATAGGTCACCTAAGGCGACACATTTAGTGTCGGCAAAGGCCTTTGGCGACAGAAAGGAGCTGTCGCCTATACTCCTGCCGGGAAAAGTCTTTAGCGACAGATAAATCTATGCCGACGGACAGTTTGACTGGGTTGGTGAGGGCTATAGCGACAGACATTTCTATACCGACAGACTATTATATGCCAACAGATCGTTTGACAGTGCGCTATACCGACAGATAGTGCAACGGCCGTTGCTACCCCGACAGTTTGTCTATAAGTATGCTATGCCAACAGTCTTTGCGACCTCCAATAGTTTTGCCGACAGATTTGCTGCCAGGGTTATACATTTCAGCACAAATGCAAATGCAACATATATTAACATGAAAATAAATTCAAAATATTCAATTCATGTTCACTTTGCAGTAGATATACCAACAATTACACTCTTCTATTCATCACAAGATGCCATTGACCAATGCATTTATTCAACATATATAGAAGATCCATTAGTTTTCCTTGCTACGACTATTGAAAAAATACTCAAGTCAGACATACAAGTTGTGGCATGTTACAAAATATGGGCCTAGTTCATAAGAGACTTCCAGTGTTCGATCACTCTACACTACACTATGAAGAGCCCAAGTCTTCGATCACCAAACCGACATCAACTTTCATTTAAAGAAAATAGAAGATGTACAAAAGCCATAATATCTTCGACTTGAAACTTCCCGCCATTTGACCCTGCAAAAGCACCATATGTTTGAGCAATATTATCATAGTACATTTGTTCAAACTTCCGAGCTACTCTTGAGTCCAAAGAACCAAAAAAAGATGTACAACAAACTGGTTTGGTAGTGTTGTTATATGCACATGTCAAAGCCCAAAACATACTAATCATTTAAATGAAGTGAAGAAACCCAGTTACATGCAGAGTTATCAGGAAGCAGCCGTGAGCATATAGCCCAACTTTGTAGAAAATAAAGCATCATACTACTCCCTCTGTCCCATAATATAAGAACGTTTTTGACACTAGTGTAGTGTCAAAAACGTTCTTATATTATGGGACGGAGGGAGTAGCATTCAACTTCTTACAAACTCATGCGTACAAGTTCTTACAAACACATGCGTACAGATCCATGAGAGTATGCATGTTACATGAAATTAAAATAGCAGAGCAAATCATTAGATTGCAGACATTAACAATGAAAACATCATACAATATACAACACATGCTTGGTGGAGGAGCTCACCTAGAGCTTAGGCCCTCTGCCCATCATCTTTGCAGAGGAGATGCATCTTGACACCGCTCTGAATAAAATGTATGGTGATAAGCAAAGGGAAGGTCTAAGGAGTGAGGACAAGCGGAGAGCACAGGCAAGGGATCCTGCTGCAAATTCCTGCACAAAAGGCAACCCTCTACTCAGTATTCGTAGATGCAGGTTCTGATCAAAGTTAATACACAAATCATCCGAGACCATCAGTTTTAGCTTACTCGAATTACGAAAAATGACACATGAATAATACCTCACACATATATATGTAGTTATGTATTAGTCAGATCCACCGATTGACCAAAAATGGGAGCATGTTGTTTCACTTAAATAAATATATAGACACATTTGTTTTGTGTGCTCAGTAGGCAAAAGGATAGTCCCTTGAAGGTACAATGCCAACGATCTGTTCTGAAATCAACGACAACTGAGATAATGTTCCTGAAATTGATGATATGGTACGAGATCATCTTGAGTAATAGGCAGCAACAGCCGCATTTCTGTTTTGAAGCAAGCAGACAAAATCTACGAATAAATATGACAGTTTAGACATAAACTTGTTCAAACTAGATAGATCTAATGAGTTTCTTCCTCAATAAAAGATGCAACTAATGTTGTCTTTGTGTTCTATACATTTAATTATTTTCTTAGAAGTACAAGGAAAGCGAATCCAGAAATTAGATCAAACAAGAGTGTACATTTCACCACTCACTGACATTGTTAAGTTTCACTTTCAGGAACAAATTACAGACTGTAGATGTGTTTCTTTTATCACCACAGATTTTCACATATGATGGGTATTGAAATAGTAGAAGACCTTGGATAGGTGTGCTAATAGCAACAAATATATCTCAGTAGCTGCATCTGGATTTCAATTGCAATTTTGTTTAAAATACTTCACAAAACATGCGTGGACTGTCAATTCATCAAGGCTTGGACTTTCAATCTGTTCGGAAAACATTGAATACCTAAACTAGCATTTTGTGTTAATTTCTATGCTTTATTTGTACTTCTAAAATTTACCATTCGCGGTTGTGGAAGTAGTATTGTGAGCTTACTGGAACTATTACTCAAGTCTCAGTGCCTTTGGTCTCAGTTTTTACCTGTGCTCTCTGCCTCTCTGTTTCGTCAATCTTCCGTCAAGTGTGCTTGGCCATTTGTCCTTTTTCTTTCTTGTGCAGCTCCTCTCCTATTTCAGTGAGCAAAACAATGCTATTAATGAGCACTAACAATTCATAGAGGAAGACCAGATTGACTTTATTGACATGCTAATGAATTGGTAGTCAGCCTTTCTTGCTCAAGTGCTACAGTTTTCAGTCCCAACCAAGTATTGTATGTGCATAGAACTAGCGAGCAATGTATAATTAACATGCCATTGACCAAGGATTTTAGATTTTTAGCAAAAATCAAGAGTGAGCAGCGGACCGAAAATATTCAATTCAACTGCACATGGCTAGAACAAGAGGGCTATATTCAACTTACTAACTGAACTTCGGTACAAATAGGTATCTCCAATTAATTAATACGATCCCAGCCACTAGTCCAAGGATTTGAAATGACAATTAAGAATTGAACATATAAGATCACCTCGCGTCGTCAGTAGCAGCCAATTGTTATGGTCAGATGAGTAGCCTACTCCACGCATCTCCAGGGGTATTGTTCTGCACAACGGAGGGAGCAACAGCAACTTGACCAACTGAACAAAACCAGTATGGAAGCAATAACAAGCTCCTGTGCAAACATCCATGAGAAAATCACCTGCTGCCGTGAGGAGAGAATTCAAAAATGTATGTGCAAAAAGGGTTCATTATTGAGACGTTCAAGCTGGGTCAAAATTGACAGTAGAAAACTAGCTCACGTATACACATTAACTGTTGCAGAAAAAAAACAAGGAGGTATTATCACCGTATATCATTGACCTATATTTTTTATACACATTTACTGCAGACTATCTTCTTTACAGTTTTTCAAACTAACAACAAATAAACTGTCTTTCCCTCGCAAAAAAGAACAAATAGACAATCTTTATGAACATTCCTTCCATCCATTTATATGTGTATATATATTGACTCAAATATATTTTTTTCACATGTGTCGCCATGGTTCTTCACATGAACTTCCTTTTCTTTGAGAAATTGTAGCACTGCCAGTTTCTTTTGACATGATGCAGTGACCTAGAAGTGAACACACACACTAATAAAGTCATCGCTGCAATGCAAATATATGCTCTACTAACTAATGGGCATGCTTCAAGTTATTTTTCACAATCCCTGCAAGTATTGTCTCTGCGGCGATACAGTACGGCGGAAAAGCACATGTGTGTGAAGCCACTCAAAAAGAAAATTAAAAAACCTGACAAAGACACTCAAACACTATCATGTATATCCTTTACTTTTTTATGTCCATGTACTGATGTACCCCATACTATCTGCAGCCTAATAATTTTGTATATTGTGTTGATACTCCTTTCTTTAGGGGGTCAATACTACTCGCTGAGATGACTTACAGTAGCAATTCCCATCCAACGAGCGACTGCTATTCATTGAGAAAACAGAACAACGCCACACCACTGATGCCATGACCTAGACCTGGAACCACCTGACTATAATTACGCAAGGCATACCATCAGATTATAAACCATCCACAATAAAATATGGACTCCATATAGCAACATACGAGAAGATAGGTAAGGAAAAAAACTGCATC
The DNA here is from genome assembly GCA_021437245.1 of Aegilops speltoides. Lineage (NCBI taxonomy): Eukaryota > Viridiplantae > Streptophyta > Magnoliopsida > Poales > Poaceae > Aegilops > Aegilops speltoides. The sequence continues at coordinate 550,930,910 of CM038147.1, read as the reverse complement.
TTACTTGTTGAGATCTGGAGGCGGGGCCGGGACAGGGGTCGCCGGTGGAGAAGAAGAACGGTGGGCTGCTCCTCAACAGAAGTCGGTGCGGCGGATCCTCCGGCGTATGGTGCTGCTGTTCCCGGCGCGCGGCAGATCCTTGGTGGCGGACGGCGCTGCTGTTCCTCGGCGGCAGACGGTGCTCCTCCCTCGCAGACGGCGCTGCTGCTACTGTGGACTAAGAGAAGGGAGACCGGGGTCCGAGATGTGGTGGCGCGAGGGGACCGGCGGGTGGTTTGGGGCGGAGGCGCACAGGTTAGGAGCGGCGGCGCGGTCGGGTTAGGGTTAGGGTGTGTGGGTGGCGAGATAGAGAGAGAGAGAGAGAGAGGTGAGATTGGGGATCGAACAGGTCGGGGACGGGTCTGGTGTTTTTTTTTTCTGGTCTGGTGCGAATCGGGTGTTCGGCATGGCGCGCGCATGGCGCTCTCTCCGCGCCATATTTTTCGGACATGGGCTGAAGGGAAACGCCGACACTTTTGGTGTCTACATGAATCAGCGACACACAGATAGACGTCACTGTCTTCATCTGCCGACAGAAATTTTGATGGGGTTTTTATGAGTTTTGGCGACAGATAATGTGTCACAAACTTATAATAATACTAATATACTGTGTGTCGGTATAGTTTGGGACAAAAAAAATGTCGGCGATTCTCACTTATACCAACAAATGCATGTCGTCTTTGTAGTGTCGTGGTGTAGTGGTATGAGACCTCTGATAAATTACTAAGCCTACAAGATTGAGGAGAATAGCTCAACTAATGAGCATGTGCTCAGAACTTCTGAGTACTACAATCGCTTAAATCAAGTGGGAGTTCATCTTCCAGGTAAGATAGTGATTGACAGAGTTCTCTAGTCACTATTACCAAGTTACTGGAACTTCGTGATGAACTATAATATGCAAGGGATAACGAAAACAATTCCCAAGCTCTTCGCGATGCTAAAATCGGCAAAGGTAGAAATCAAGAAAATCATCAAGTGTTGATGGTTGACAAGACCACCATTTTCAAGTAAAAGGGCAAAGGAAAGAAAGGGAACTTCAAGAAGAACGGCAAGCAAGTTGCTGCTTAAGTGAAGAAACCCAAGTCTGGACCTAAGCCTGAGACTGAGTACTTCTACTGCAAAGGGACTGGTCACTGGAAGTGGAACTGCCCTAGATACTTGGCGGATAAGAAGGATGGCAAAGTGAACAAAGGTATATTTGATATACATGTTATTGATGTGTACTTTCCTAGTGTTTATAGCAACCCCCCGGTATTTGATACTGGTTCAGTTGCTAAGAGTAGTAACTCGAAACAGGAGTTGCAAAATAAACGAAGACTAGTTAAGGGAAAGGTGATGATGTGTGTTGGAAGTGATTCCAAGGATAAGATCACCATCGCACACTCCCTTTACCTTCGGGATTAGTGTTTAACCTAAAATAAATGTTATTTGGTGTTTGCGTTGAGCATGAATATGATTGGATCATGTTTATTGCAATACGGTTATTCATTTAAATCAAAGAATAATTGTTGTTCTATTTACATGAATAAAACCTTCTATGGTCATACACTCAATATAAATGGTTTATTGAATCTCGATCGTAGTGACACATATTCAATTGAAGCCAAAAGATGCAAAGTTAAAAATGATAGTGCAACTTATTTGTGGCATTGCCGTTTAGGTCATATTGGTGTAAAGCGCATGAAGAAACTCCATGCTGATGGGCTTTCAGAGTCCCTTGATGCTTGCGAACCATGCCTCATGGGCAAGATGACTAAGACTCCGTTCTTTGGAACAATGGAGCAAGACACTGACTTATTGGAAATAATACATACCGATGTATGCGGTCCGATGAGTGTTTAGGCTCGCGACGGGTATCGTTATTTTCTGACCTTCACAGATGATTTGAGCAGATATGGGTATATCTACTTGATGAAACATAAGTCCGAAACATTTGAAAAGTTCATAGAATTTCAGAGTGAAGTGGAAAATCATCGTAACAAGAAAATAAAGTTTCTACGATCTGATCGCGGAGAGGAGTTAAACATTTGAGTTACGAGTTTGGTCTTCATTTGCAACAATGTGGTATAGTTTCGCAACTCATGCCACCTGGAACACCACAGTGTAATGGTGTGTCCGAACGTCGTAACTGTACTTTATTAGATATGGTGCGATCTATGATGTCTCTTACCAATTTACCACTATCATTTTGGGGTTTTGCATTAGAGAAGCTACATTCACGTTAAATAGGGCACCATCTAAGTCCATTGAGACGACACCATATGAACTGTGGTTTGGCAAGAAACCTAAGCTGTCGTTTCTTAAAGTTTGGGGTTGCGATGCTTATGTGAAAAAGCCACAACCTGATAAAATCGAACCCAAATCAGAGAAATGTGTCTTCATAGGATACCCAAAGGAGACTGTTGGGTACACCTTCTATCACAGATCCGAAGGCAAGATATTCATTGCTAAAAATAGATACTTTCTAGAGAAGGAGTTTCTCACGAAAGACGTGAGTGGGAGGAAACTAGAACTTGATGAGGTAATTGTACCTGCTCCCAAATTGGAAAGTAGTTCATCACAGAAATCAGTTCCAGTGATTCCTACACAAATTAGTGAGGAAGCTAGTGATGATGATCATGAAACTTCAAATCAAGTTACAACTGAACCTCGTAGGTCAACCAGAGTAAAATCCACACCAGAGTGGTACGGTAATCCTGTTCTGGAAGTCATGCTACCAGACCATGACGAACCTACGAACTATGAGGAAGTGATGATGATGCCAGATTCCACGAAATGGCTTGAGGCCATGAAATCTGAGATGGGATTCATGTATGAGAACAAAGTGTGGACTTTGATTGACTTGCCCGATGAACAGTGAGCCATTGCGAATAAATGGATCTTCAAGAGGAAGACGGACGCTGATGGTAGTGTTACTATCTACGAAGCTCGACTTGTCGCGAAAGGTTTTCAACAAGTTCAAGGTGTTGACAACGATGAGATTTTCTCACTTGTAGCAATGCTTAAGTCTGTCCGAATCATGTTAGCAATTGCCGCATTTTATGAAATCTGGCAAATGGATAACAAAACTGCACTCCTTAATGGATTTATTAAAGAAGAGTTGTATATGATGCAACCAGAAGGTTTTGTCGATCCTAAAGGTGCTAACAAAGTGTGCAAAGCTCCAGCGATCCATCTATGGACTGGCGCAAGCATCTCGGAGTTGGAATATACGCTTTGATGAGTTGATCAAAGCATATAGTATTATACAGACTTGCGGTGAAGCCTGTATTTACAAGAAAGTGACATATTGTCGATCGAAATGATGTAGAATTTTCTGGAAAGCATAAAGGAGTGTTTGAAAGGAGTTTTTCAAAGAAAGACCTCGGTGAAGTTGCTTACATATTGAGCATCAAGATCTATAGAGATAGATCAAGACACTTTGATAAGTTTTTTCAATGAGTACATACCTTGATAAGTTTTTGAAGTAGTTCAAAATGGAACCGTCAAAGAAAGAGTTCTTGCCTGTGTTGCTGCTACCTCTTGAGCATGTGTTGGTTTCCCCTTGAAGAGGAAAGGGAGATGCTGCAAAGTAGCATAAGTATTTCGCTCAGTTTTTGAGAACCAAGGTATCAATCCAGTAGGAGATTACACGCAAGTCGCCTAGTACCTGCACAAACAATCATGAACCTTGCAACCAACGCGATAAAGGGGTTGTCAATCCCTTCACGGCCACTTGCAAAAGTGAGATCTTATAAAGATAGTAAGATAAATATTTTTGGTATTTTTATTGTATAGATTGGAAAATAAAGATTGCAAAATAAACGGCGACAGAAATAGGTAGTTGACGGAAACTAATATGATGTAAAATAGACCCGGGGGCCATAGGTTTCACTAGTGGCTTCTCTCAAGATAGCATATATAACGGTGGGTGAACAAATTACTGTCGAGCAATTGATAGATAAGAGCATAGTTATTAGAATATGTAGGCATGATCATGAACGTAGGCATCATGTCCGTTTCAAGTAGACCGAAATGATTCTGCATCTCCTACTATTACTCCACATATCGACCGGTATCCAACATGCATCTAGAGTATTAAGTTCATGAGAACAGAGTAACACATTAGGCAAGATGACATGATGTAGAGGGATAAACTCAAGCAATATGATATAAACCCCATCTTTTTATCCTCGCTGGCAACAATACAATACGTGTCGGTTCCTTTTCTGTCACTGGGATCGAGCACCGCAAGATTGAACCCAAAGCTAAGCACTTCTCCCATTGCAAGAAAGATCAATATATTAGGCCAAACTAAACCGATAATTCAAAGAGACTTGCAAAGATATCAAATCATGCATATAAGAATTCAGAGAAGAATCAAATATTGTTCATAGATAATCTTGATCATAAACCCACAATATCGGATCTCGACAAACACACCGCAAAAAGTATTACATTGAATAGATCTCCAAGAATATCGAGGAGAACTTTGTATTGAGAACCAAATAGAGAGAGAATAAGCCATCTAGCTAATAATTATGGACCCGAAGGTCTGTGGTAAATTACTCACACATCATCGGAGAGGCTATGGTGTTGATGTAGAAGCCCTCCATGATCGAATCCTCCTCCGGCGGAGCGCCGGAAAAGGCCCCAAGATGGGATCTCACGGGTACTGTCGTGGCTTTGTCACGGCAGATGTCCTCTTGCAAGGACTTAATCGTGGAGCCATCGCAGCTAGGAATCTTAAAGGGGTTAATCGGGACAAAGGACACGAGAGGTTTATACTAGTTCGGCCCCTTACGGTGAAGGTAAGGCCTACGTCTAGTTGGGTTGGTATTGCTTGATGTTTCGATGACCAGGGAGCGAGATACGCTATGTCCGGCTCTCGATGAGTTGTTTCTTGACCTAAGTCGCCAGCGGGTCACCCCCTTATATACACGGGTGGACGCCATGCGACCTAAAGAGTCCAGGTCGGCTCATAAACAACGTCCGGCTCGGTGACTAGTTAATTCTACCTTATGATACAAGTCATGTCACTATGGCGGTTTATCACCATGGGCCTTAAGCCGCCTGTGGGCCTCAGCCCCTTTATTGAACCGTCATCTTCATGCTTGGCCTTGGGCTTCTTCCTGACGAGTCTTCTTTGCGTAATCCGGCCCCTCCTGGGCGGCTTACACAAATAGTTATATCCCCAACATTAGGCCCCAGATTGATTTGAACTGGTTCATGTCAATCTCAAAATACCTTAAGAAATAATCCTTCAGCCTTCTGCCTGTGCAAAAGTTTTTAACCTGCCATGACGTCATCTTCTGGATCCGTGTTAACCCGCTGTGATGTCATTACTTAAATTCATAATTTACTCTGCCATATCCTCCAACGGATCTTTGCTTTTACTGGCCATTCCGAAAACCGAGGCGTCGGGGCCGCTGGATAATGATGTTTAATCTCCTCATTTCTCGCATCGTCTCAGTCGGCCTCCCCTTATAAATAGGCACGACCTAGGTCTTCCATTCCCCTCCTTTCGGTCATCCTCTTCCCCTCGCTGTCTCTCTGTTACTTGAGCTCTGCAGCCGCCACCGCGAAGTTCCTCATCTTCATTGACTCCAGCCGCTGCATCAACCTGAGCCCGACCAGAAAAAACAACGGCGGACCTCCGCAGCCAATCTGCATCTGTGAGTTCTCTTCTTCCCCTGTTTTAGATCTGCATTAAGGCTTCTTCGAGTTCGTCGGCATTCGTCACCGCCGGAACCAAACCCTTGACAGTTTTTACCTCCAATGCCCCCTTTTGATCTTCAGACAGTGTAGAACTATTGTGGTGGTCGTTTCGCACCCGCTTCTAAATGCAAATAGATCCCTTTGTGTTGCATAGAGGCCCCGTTCGAGCCTATGAACTTCATCTGTGCGAGTCCTAGGTCTAGAAATTTTTCTTTTCAGAACAGCCGTTTGATCCAAAATAATAACCGCAACTTGTGAAACCTGTTTGTTCCACCCTTTAAGCAAACTGTTAAATTTGTTTAACCACGACCACCAATGTAGCCTGTTTAAGTAAATGACACTGATCTGTCAACCTTGCTTGCTTCTCGCGAATTAAGAAAATTTTACTGCCTTTGATACCGGTAGCGGCTTAAATATCACTGCATAGTTACCCATATGTCATTAGGCCCCTTCTTAAGCCGCCATCTTAAATAGAGTTAAAATGTTTTCCTCCGGGTTAAATTTGAACCGGAAACTCTTATTTTGTCATAGGCTTCAATTTATACAATGGCACCCAAGGCTCCCAAAGCTCCCGTGACCTGCAACTGGGTCAAATCCACTGTTACGGAGAACACTTTGTCTGAATTCGTGAAGTCCGGCCATCTGCCCAAGAGAGAGATCATGTCTTATCGTGCTCCTGACCCGTCAGAGGAGAAGCCTCAACCCAAAGAAGGGGAGGTGATCGTGTTTACTGACCACATGAACCGGGGCTTCGCTCCACCCGGCTCAAAATTCTTCAGGGATGTTTTACATTTCTTCGATCTTAGACCTCAAGACATCGGGCCCAATTCCGTGTCAAATATTTACAACTTCCAAGTCTTCTGCGAGGTGTACCTTGGGGAAGAACCCAACTTACTTTTATTCAGAGAATTGTTTTACTTAAACCGGCAGAACGAACGCGCGAACGGGCCCAGTCTGGAACTTGGTGGCATCTCGATTCAGCGGCGGAGAGATTGCCTTTTTCCTTATGCTAAACTGCCAAGTCATCCAAAGGATTGGAATCAGACATGGTTCTACTGCGAGGATACTTCTCCGGCTGACGAAAATCCTCTGCCCGGCTTCCGCGCCTTGCGCCTTGGATCCAATCACCCGCTGCCGGATAAACTGACTGCTGTTGAACATCTGCCACTCGCTCCCACCATTAGTAAGATCAAAGCTCTTTTGGGAAATGTCTTAGATGGCATTGACTTGGTCCGAGTCTGGGTCGCTTGGCGAGTAATTCCGTTAAGCCGCCACCCCGGCTTAATGTGCACTTACTCAGGCTAGAAGAATGACCCACTGCTTCATAGTCCCGACGACTTACCAGATGGTGTGGTGGATGCTACAACCCAGATGTTGCTGAAAGAGGGCACGGTGACCAGTAGTGCCTTTGGCTTACTTCCTTTCTGCAAGAAGAACCCGGCCCCTGCAGTAAGTCATCAGCCTCAATAATTACTCCTTACTGTGTTATACCTTACTTTTATTCATAACCCCTTATCATTTTTCACAGGACGATGATAACTTCTGGAAGGTCAAGTATAGCCATGAGGCGGCCAAACAAGCCATAGTGGCAAAAAGAGCTGAAAGGAAAGCCGCCAAGACTGGAACTTCGAAGAAGAGGAAGCGTGCTTCAGATATGTTTAAACTTGACGACACTGACGATGATGAAGAAGAGGTAACTTTTTAACTCCCTTGACTCTTTAACGTCACCTTGCTGACATTAAATCTTTTTAGGAAGATATGGGGAACAGTCAAGCCGTCAAGGAAGAGGTAACTATAATCTCCTCCGACTCCGAGCCCCTACCGCATCAGAAAATTCGAAGAGTAACCCGGAAAGCACTGCTTTATCCAGTATAAAAAGAAGATATTTAACCCGGTTGTAACATGATACCCTGAACTTGCAATACACATTAGCCCCCATGTGTCAAGTACCTTTGCTTGCAAAGTGCTTGGGACTTAATTTCCATGGACCGACATTGTAAGTTTCAAATTCTTCAGCATACATTAGCCCCCAAGTGTCAAGTATGTTTGCTTGCAAAGTACTTGGGACTTAACGTTAACTTACCATGATTCTGACTGGCACCAATGCAGGCCACCATAAGTAAATTTGAGTCGGAGATTGCTGACCTGAAGAGCCGGCTGGCGGCTCAAGAACTTGAAATTCAAAAAGCCAACTCAAAATTTGAATTCAGCGTCTATGAACAAGAAAAGTTGAAGAAGAATTTTGAGGCGAAGAAGAAAATATGGGCTGATGAAAAGGCTTCACTGGTGACCCAGACCGAAACGGCAGAGGCATCGCTTGCAGAAGCCACAACTGAGCTGTCCGGCTTAAAGCGCCAGATATCTCAAATGGGCTCAGCAATCTTTGGTAAGTCACTCATACAAACTTGAAATTCAAACCTTCTTTCAGTGATTACTTCAATGGTTACCTCCCGTTTACCTTATGTTTAATAATGCAGGCCCCAGGAGCACAAACCTCAAGCAGAATATGTTGATCAAGCTGAAAGCGGTTTATACTCTGGTGGAATAGCTCTACACCGGGTCACAACGTGCCTTGGCCGTTGTAGCTTTATCAAACGACGTTCCTCACCTCCTGCAAGACATGCTGAAGTGGTTTGTTGTGTTACCTCAGCGGATCCAAGAACTAAGGCGGGCGTCCGCAAGAGCCGGGGCCATAGCCGCGTTGAGCCGGGCTAAAGCATGGATTCCAGAACTAGACCCGGCCAACCTCGCTCTTGGATACCTGAGTCTGAAAGAGGATGGGACCGTATTTGATGACCAGGATTACACCGCCTGTGTCAAAGTTATCCACCCTGTGGCTACTCTTATTGGGAACGATACTGATCTTACCAAATATATGCCAGGTTATGACAGCGAGAATCGGAGAATCCCAATGCCTTTATATGATGACGTCAGCCTGATCCCTCCAATCCATAAGCATACCTTTGCCCCTGAGGTCGACCCAGCCGGTTTAATAGATGACGAAGCTGAGTTTGAAGCTTTGAGTGGCATTGACTGGGCATCGTCCACCTTCCAGGACAAGGCAGCCGACGAAGAGGCGGAGAAGGATAACCCGGATTCTTCAAGCCAACCAAAGGAGTGAACCGCCAGGCGTCAAATGTTTATGTCTTTGTGAAAACAATGCTTCATTATTCAGACTCGAGGAGTCCTGTAATAGGGTAGAAAAAAAACCTCTCGATTTTTGCCATGCCTTCGCGCATGTTTATGGCGCTCAATACTTTCTTAAGCCGCCATTGCTATATCCTTCCAGCTTATATTGATCTTCTATTTCCTTTAAAAAATTGCTTGCCTTGTCCTGTGATCCTTTTGGTAATCTCGCCGGCTTACATGTCCCCACTCATGAGGTTAACTTTAACTCCTAAAAGTTAGAATTCACCTGGCACTTAACAATCTGAGGTGATCAATATTAAGCCGGAAAAAACCATCTCACATTGCTTTCAAGAAGATCTCAAGATAGTCAAGTAATCATGTTTTATAAAGTATAATAGACAATAAACAATATTCAAAGGCTTCTGATTCGAATACGATCACTAAACCGTTCCAAAGGGGTTAAGCTAAGATTCGGATACGATCATATAGCGCCCAGTGGCTTTGGCGATGCCGATCAAGTGGGTATCGACAGCTATGTTCTCTTTGGTTCGAATACGACCTATGTTTGAACAGGAAGCCTCCAAGTGACCATAAGAGTTGTTTAATGACGCTGATTCGAATACGATCCACGTCAGACCCAAAGGGGTTAAGCTATGATTCAAATATGATCAAGAAGCCCCCAAGTGGGTTTGGGAGTATGCCGATCAAGCTCATATTGACAGCTATGTTTGCTTTGGTTCGAATACGACCTATGTTTGAACAGGAAGCCCCCAAGTGATCATGGCTAGGTTCAGATATGATCATAAGCCGGACCAAAGGGAAAGCTGGATTCAGATATGATCAACTCCCTTTTGGTTGTTTCCACCACCTGATAAAAAAGACATATAAACCTTTGAGGGTGAAAAGGACAGAGGTCCTGCTTTATTGCTTTATATAATATATATACATCTTCAAAATATATACATATTGAGAGCCGGCGGCTCAGGTATAATAAGGCCGAAGATGAGCGACATTCCACGGCCGGCGGGTCTCCTCCTCCGACTTACGTGAGTCTTTGTGCTCTCGAACATCTATGAGGTAGTATGACCCGTTGTTCAGATTCTTGCTGACCACAAAGGGTCCTTCCTAAGGAGGGGATAGCTTGTGCATATCAGACCGATCCTGGATGAGCCGGAGCACTAAATTGCATTCCTGAAAGGTTCTGCTTCTAACCCGGCGGCTGTGATAGCAGCGCAGGTCTTGCTGGTAAATCGCTGAGCGGGCTATCGCCGAGTCTCACTCCTCATCCAACAAGTCAAGCACATCCTGATGAGCTTTTTTGTTATCAGCCTCAACGTAAGCCGTCACACGGGGTGAGTCGTGTCGGATGTCACTTGGCAGGACTGCCTTTGCTCCGTACACCCTGAAGAAAGGTGTGTAACCTGTAGACCTGTTGGGCGTAGTGTTGATGCTCCACGGTACAGAGGGTAGCTCCTCCACCCAACAACCCAGGGTCCGCTGTAAGGGGACCAAGAGCCGGGGTTTGATACCCTTCAGGATCTCCTGATTAGCTCTTTCTGCTTGACCATTGGATTGAGGATGAGCAACAGCCGAAACATCAAGCCGGATATGTTCTCGTTGACAGAACTCTTCCATGGCACCCTTGGAGAGATTAGTGCCATTATCAGTTATGATGCTGTGTGGAAAACCAAAATGAAAGATCACCTTTTTCATGAACTGAACCGCCGCGGCTGCATCACACTTACTAACCAGCTCTGCCTCAACCCACTTTGTAAACTTATCCACTGCCACCAGGAGGTGTGTCTTTTTATCCTTAACCTCTTGAAAGGTCCAACCATGTCAAGCCCCTAGACTGCGTAAGGCCAAGTAATTGGAATCATCCTCAACTCTTGAGCCGGCACATGAGCTCGTCGTGAGAATTTTTGACATCCATCACATTTGATGACCAGATCCTTTGCATCAGCATGAGCCGTCAGCCAATAGAAACCATGACGGAAAGCCTTGGCCATAAGAGATTTTGATCCGGAATGATGACCACAATCTCCTTCATGGATCTCACGAAGTATCTCCTGACCCTCCGCAGGCGACACACAACGATGAAACGCCCCAGTGACACTGCGGTGATGTAACTCACCATGAACAATCGTCATAGATTTGGACCGCCTGATGATTTGTCTCGCCAAAGTCTCATCCTCAGGCAATTCTCCCCGGGTCATATATGCCAAATATGGCACTGTCCAATCCGGGATGACGTGAAGAGCTGCCACCACCGTGCCTCCGGTCCAGCACGCTAGTTCTTCCCTCAGAGGTACCTTGATGTAAGGATTATGCAAAACATCGAGAAAGGTGTTAGGCGGCACCGGCTTACGCTGAGATCCCAGCCGGCTTAAAGCATCAGCCACCTCATTCTTCCTTCGATCAATGTGCTCCACTTGATAACCTTTGAAATGTCCAGCCATAGCATCAACTTCACGACGGTAAGCCGCCATAAGGGGATCCTTAGAATCCCACTTGCCTGACACCTGTTGAGCCATAAGATCTGAGTCACCCAAACACCTCACCCGGCTCAAATTCATCTCCTTGGACATCCTGAGACCATGGAGTAAAGCCTCATACTCAGCTGCATTGTTAGTACAAGGAAACAAAAGCCGGAGCACATAACAAAATTTGTCACCTCGGGGGGAAGTCAAAACAACTCCAGCCCCCGAGCCTTCCAACTGCCTGGACCCATCAAAGTGAATAGTCCAATATGTGTTATCTGGCTTCTCCTCGGGTGCCTGCAACTCTGTCCAATCATTGATAAAATCCACCAAGGCTTGAGATTTAATAGCGGTACGTGGCATGTACTTCAAACCATGAGGCCCAAGCTCAATGGCCCACTTGGATACTCGTCCTGTGGCTTCCCTGTTCTGGATGATGTCTCCCAAGGGGGCAGAACTTACCACAGTTATAGGATGACCTTGGAAATACTGCTTCAGTTTCTGGCTTGCCATAAACACTCCGTAAACAAGTTTCTGCTAATGCGGATACCTTTGCTTAGACTCAATGAGCACCTCACTGATGCAGTAAACCGGCCGTTGAACCGTATGCTCCTTGCCAGCCTCCTTACGCCCCACCACGATGGCAACACTGACAGCTCGTGAGTTAGCAGCCACATATAACAGCAACGGCTCTTTATCAATGGGAGCCGCAAGGACCGGCGGCTCAGACAACTGCCTCTTTAAATCTTCAAAGGCAGCATTAGCAGCATCACTCCAGACAAAAGTTTCTGCTTTCTTCATCATCTGATACAGTGCTAGGGCCTTCTCACCTAACCGACTTATGAACCGACTTAAAGCAGCAACACGACCCGCCAGTCGCTGAACATCATTGATGCACGCCGGTTTAGCCAAAGAGGTAATTGCCTTGATCTTCTCAGGATTAGCTTCAATGCCTCTGTTTGAGACTAGGAGACCCAAGAGCTTGCCTGCAGGTACACCAAATACACACTTTGCCGGGTTAAGCATCATCTTATAAACCCGGAGATTATCAAAGGTCTCTTTCAAATCAGATATCAAGGTTTCCTTCTCTCTGGACTTCACCACGATGTCATCCACATAAGCGTGAACATTGCGCCCAATTTGAACGTGGAGACAGTTCTGTACACATCGCTGATAAGTCGCTTGAGCACTCTTGAGCCCAAATGGCATAGATACATAACGGAAGGCTCCAAACGGAGTAATGAAAGCCGTCTTCTCCTGGTCCTTAACTGCCATTTTGATCTGATGATAACTAGAGTAAGCATCCAAAAAGCTCAAACGCTCGCAACCCGCCGTAGCATCAATTATTTGATCAATACGAGGGAGAGCAAAGGGATCACCCGGACAAGCCTTATTTAAGTCCGTGTAATCCACACACATCCGTCAGGTGCCATTCTTCTTGAGCACAAGCACCGGGTTAGCCAACCACTCCGGGTGAAAAACTTCCAGAATAAACGCAGCCGCTAAGAGCCGGGCGACTTCCTCTCCAATAGCTTTCCATCTCTCTTCATTGAACCATCGAAGAAACTGCCTGACCGGTTTATACTTCGGATCAATATTGAGAGTGTGCTCAGTGAGTTCTCTCGGTACACCCGGCATGTTAGAAGGTTTCCATGCAAAGATGTCCCAGTTCTCACGGATGAACTCGATGAGCGCGCTTTCCTATTTAGGATCCAAATTGGCACTGATACTGAACTGCTTAGACGAATTGCCTGGAGTTAAATCAATAAGCTTGGTTTCATCAACCGACTTAAACTTCATCGCCGGGTCATGCTCGGTGGTTGGCTTCTTTAGAGAGGTCATATCCGCCGGGTCAACATTGTCTTGATAAAACTTCAGCTCCTCTGCCGCACAAACAGACTCAGCATACGCCGCGTCGCCCTCCTCACATTCCAGGCCACCTTTAAACTTCCATGCACGATTATGGTGCCCTTGTGACCTGGCATCTTAAGCTGCAGATAAACATAACATGGTCGTGCCATGAACTTGGCATAAGCCGGCCGACCAAACAGAGCATGATATGGACTCTTGATTTTGACCACCTCAAAAGTTAATTTCTCAGCTCTAGAATCATACTCATCTCCAAAGGCCACTTCCAGCTCAATCTTGCCAACTGGGTAAGCCGACTTACCAGGCACCACTCCATGAAAGACAGTGTTGGACGTCCTCAAGTTCTTATCAGTCAACCCCATGCGGCGAAAGGTCTCATAATAGAGGATATTGATGCTGCTACCTCCGTCCATGAGTACCTTAGTGAATTTATATCCGCCAACCTAAGGTGCTACCACCAAGGCCAACTGACCCAGATTATCAACCCGGAGGGGGTGATCTTACCTGCTCCATACAATGGGCTGTTCTGACCACCTCAAATAACGGGGAACCGCCGGCTCAACAGAATTCACGGCCCTCTTATGAACCTTCTGGTTACGTTTGCACAAGTTAGTGGTGAATACGTGATACTGCCAACTATTCAGCTGCTTCGGGTGGCTTTGATAACCCGACTGCTGCTCCTGAGCCGCCGCCCGACCCGTGATTGCCATCACACGTGTTGGAATTTTTAAAGGCCTTCATGATCGCGCAATCTTTCCATAAGTGGGTGGCGGGTCATTCCCGGGTGCCGTGCCTCGGGCAAGGATCATTGAGTAACTGCTCAAGAGATGGGCCTGACCCGCCAGACCGAGGGGGCGGTTTGCCCTTACGTCTCTGATTGTTACCCTGTGCATTGGCGTTGGCTACAAACTCCGGGTTACCCTCAGCCTTACGCTTGTTGCCTCCTTGATTCATCGGATTATGCTGCTGACCCTTTCCATTGCTGTTCTTCTTTCCCTTCCCTATCTTTTCCTCATCAGACGCGGGATCCTTGGTACTATCAGAATCGGCGTATTTGACTAAAGCTGCCATCAGCGTACCCATATCATTGCAATCACGCTGAAGGCGCCCCAGTTTCTGTCTCAGCGGCTCAAAGCGGCAGTTCTTCTCCAACATGAGGACTGCAGAGTCGGCATCCATCTTGTCAGACGAATGTATTATCTCCTTGACCCGGCGTACCCAATGAGTTGTGGATTCACCCTCCTCCTGCTTACAATTTGTCAAGTCCACAATCGACATAGATTTCTTGCAAGTGTCTTTGAAGTTCTGGATGAATCGGGCTTTTAGCTCTGCCCATGAACTAATGGAATTGGGTGGCAAGCCCTTTAACCTAGACCGGGCCGTTCCATTTAACATCATAGTGAAGTACTTAGCCATTGCTGCATCACTGACCTCCAACAGCTCCATGGCCATCTCATAACTTTCTATCCACGTTCCGGGCTGTAAGTCGGCCTTGTAATTCGGCACCTTCCGAGGTCCTTTGGAGTCCTCGGGTAAACGTACATTACGTAGAGCCGGAACTAAACAAGGAACACCGCCGGTTCTGGTAGCCATTCCTTCCTCAGCAGAAGTCGTCGGATAATTCGGAATGTCCTGATGAGCCATTTGTTGAGCCGCTAGCTGAGCCGCCCGCTCGTCCTCCTGACGTATTCGGTCCTGCACCGGATTATAACCGTCAGGCTGGTTACGGCGCTGTGCGTTGCTTGACAAAGCTTCTGACTCCATGTGCGTGCTGTAACACGGACTCCGGTTTGGACGAGCTGGAGCTAACCAAGGCGGAGGAGTTGAATGAATCATGTCCCGACTGTAAGAATAAGTCTCTTGCTGAGCTAGGGCTATCTGGACGAGGTCTATGATCCTTCGGGTCTCCACTGCTGTTGGATCATCACCGTCCACTAGGAGAGCCGCCAAACGCGCCGATGCTGCGATTAAGTTCTCCATGGGGTTGGAAAAATGACTCGGTGGTATTGGTACATAGCGGGGCGGGGCCATACTCCCATGAGGAGGTGCCATCTCTCGAGGCTGAGCCGGTCCTCCCGCTCCGGCTGTCATAAACTGATTCGCTTCGGGCGGGTTGCTAGGACCGGCACCGGGTGTAGCGAAAAGGTTCCGAGGGTCGTAAACCGGAGGCAAACGGGATTGAGTTTTCTGGCGCCTCCTTCTCATCAGCTCATTAGATGCGTTCAGGCTCATATTAAGCTGGAAAGCCTCTTACTGGAGTTGCTGCGCCCGTGCATCCAAAGCCGCCCGTTCTGTAGCTAACCTGGTGTCCTCAGCTACCAAGGCCTCCTTGGCCCAAGCTATCTCCTCACGCACCTTTGCCACCTCCGTGTTATGCTCATCTTGATTTGCAGGAATAACCGTGGCGGTTAATAGGGCCGTCAGCTTATCCATGAGATCCATCAGCACCTGAGCCGGCGGGCGCACAGGGCCTCCTGCCCCGGCCGCTCCGGACCCGGACGTTATTGCTGTTGCAGCCGTTGAGTTTTGACTGGGTTGAGTACCAGCCATGAAGACTCCTGCCCAGCTTGGCGGCTCATAGGAGTCCGGAATACTAGAGCCGTCGGAACAGCCCCTAAGCATGCCCTCTTGCACTTGATACAGCGAATCTGTTGAACTGGCGGACGAATCACCCTCAGAGAGGACGGCCGTCTCACCACCATCTTCAGATCCTTTAGAAAGTTCCTCTCCGTGGATGCAGCCCACAAAGGCACGCTGCATGACGGGTTGAACTCGGGTGAGTCTCGCGCGCTGAGCCGTCTCGACGAGGTCAATGCAGTTGTCCGGCTCAGAGCCCGGCTCACCAATCCAGCCGATGAATACATGGATTCTGCCGAAGGGGACCCGACACCCGTACTCAATTCAGTCGGCGTCGGGGCCCCAGCCTTCATCGTCGATGTAGATCTTTCCGCGACGATTGGTCATCCGGCCCACTGCGTATCCCTTGAGCCCTTCGAAGCTGCCCTTCAAGAACTCGAATCCACCGTGCGCTGGCCCCACGGTGGGCGCCAACTGTCATGGGTTTGTCACGGCAGATGTCCTCTTGCAAGGACTTAATCATGGAGCCATTGCATCTAGGAAGCTTAAAGGGGTTAATCGGGACAAAGGACACGAGAGGTTTATACTAGTTCGGCCCCTTACGGTGAAGGTAAGGCCTGCGTCTAGTTGGTTGGTATTGCTTGATGTTTCGATGACCAGGGAGCGAGATATGCTATGTCCGGCTCTCGATGAGTTGTTTCTTGCCCTAAGCCGCCAGCGGGTCGCCCCCTTATATACACGGGTGGACGCCCTGCGACCTATAGAGTCCCGGCCGGCTCATAAACAGTGTCCGGCTTGGCGACTAGTTAATTCTACCTTATGATACAAGTCATGTCACTCTGGCGGTTTATCACCATGGGCCTTAACCGCCTGTGGGCCTCAGCCCCTTTATTGAACCGTCATCTTCATGCTTGGCCTTGGGCTTCTTCCTGATGAGTCTTCTTTGCGTAAACCGGCCCCTCCTGGGCGGCTTACACAAATAGTTATATCCCCAACAGGTACAGAAGGTTACGGCAGTGCAAAAGTGGTTTCGTGGCTCCCCTGGATGTTTTCAGTGTATAAGAGTATATATAGGCGAAAGAAGTAGGTCGGTGGAGCTGCGAGGGGCCCACGAGGGTGGGGGCGCGCCCTCCTACCTCGTGGCTTTCTCGTGGAGTTCCAGACTTCCACTCCATGTCTCCTAGGTTGCGTTCGTTCCAAGAAATATCCTCGCGAAGGTTTCATTCCATTTGGATTCCGTTTGATATTCCTTTTATGCGAAACACTGAAATAGGCAAAAAATAGCAATTTGCACTGGGCCTTCGGTTAATAGGTTAGTCCCAAAAATAATATAAAAGAGCATATTAAAGCCCATTAAACATCCAAAACAGATAATATAATAGCATGGAACAATCAAAAATTATAGATACGTTGGAGACGTATCAAGCATCCCCACACTTAATTCCTGCTCGTCCTCAAGGAGGTAAATGATAAAAATAGAATATTTGATGTGGAATGCTACCTAGCATAATTTTCAATGTAATTTTCTTTATTATGGCATGAATATTCAGATTCGAAAAATTCAAGACAAAAGTTTAATATTGACATAAAAATAATAATACTTCAAGCATACTAACTAAGGAATTATGTCTTCTCAAAATAACATAGCCAAAGAAAGCTCATCACTACAAAGTCATATAGTTTGGCCATGCTTCATTTTCTTCACACAAAATGCTCTCATCATGCACAACCCCGATGGCAAGCCAAGCAATTGTTTCATACTTTAGTATTCTCAAACTTTTTTCAACTTTCACGCAATACATGAGCATGAGCCATGGATATAGCACTATGGGTGGAATAGAATATGATGATGGGGGTTGTGTGGAGAAGACAAAAAATGAGAAAGTCTCACATTGACGTGGCTAATCAACGGACTATGGAGATGCCCATCAATTGATGTCAATGCGAGGAGTAGGGATTGCCATGCAACGGATGCACTAGAGCTATAAATGTATGAAAGCTCAACAAAAAGAAACTAAGTGGGTGTGCATCCAACTTGCTTGCTCACGAAGATCTAGAGTATTTGAGGAAGCCCATTGTTTGGGGGAACAATTTTTTGGAAATTCACAATTTCTAATCTAACAAACTTTTTTTAAATGCATGATCATTTTTTGAAACATTTTATAAACACTTTTTCATGGAATTTGTTTGATTTTTTGGATATTTTTTAATTCATGAACATTTTTTGAATTTGCGGAATTTTCTTCAATTTCATAAACATTTTTATACATGATATTTTAAAAATATAGTGATCATTTGTTTGCAAATTTGCGAACATTTTTTTAATATGCAGACACTTTTTAAAAAATCACGAACATTTTCTGAATCCAGGAAACATGGACATGGGCCGGCCAAAATGGGCTGCCATGTCTTACAGTCTCTCATTTTGAGGCCTCACTATGCTTTTAGTTTTTGAGAAATTTAGATTATTTCTTATTTCCTTTTTTTGAATGATAAGAGACAACTTCACTAGTGAAAACTATACTTTATTGACTATTACTTGTTAATTATGCTTCATAATAATTTCAACTACATTGGTTAGATTTAAATCATGTTAGGTTTTGTAAGGTCAAGGAAGGTGTTTACACATGAAGTTTGCAACCCTAAACTATATGTAATAACATTGAAGTTATGTTTGCTTTGTATTTACATTTTGTGCTCCTCGGTTTCTAGTGCAAGGGGAAACAAAAAGATACATTTTTAGCATTCGTTTCAGTTCTTTCTGACCATGAACCTAAAATACCAATCACTTTTAGCGCACACTTTTATAAAAAATAAATTGGCTGAATAAACATTGTATATATTTAGCATGCAGCTAAAATAATACAAAAAATTCATCACAATGTAGAATAAAAAATAAAACAAGGAACAGTCCATTTATTACATAAAATAGTTTTTTTTCAAACATATTTATACTAAACTTTTTTAATCCGGAATAAATTTTAGTAAAAATAGTAATTTTATTATTTTTGAAACATGAAATAAGTAATTTATGTTTTGGTCAAAGGGGACATAAATGGAATTGTTGCATATAAGAAAATCTCCATTCTATTTTATTAAAGTCCTCACAAATTTATACTGAACTTTTTTACTTCATGATAACTCATTTTGTTGCAAAAGATATTTAGTTTCTCAGGATAATTTATTTCTCTCTATACATGTTATTCGATACACTACCATGTATAACATTTTCAGCTCGAAAAAAGCAGAATGAACAATCCAAATGTGCCCATGTATATTAGTACATATTTTGTTTAGTACACATCCAATATTTAATTGAAAAGTATTTTATAGCACTAAACATTAATTTTATTTTAAAGCAAGAAGGTTTTTCATTTTAATTTTCATGTATTAAAAAATTCCATTGTTAAAACAGAGTACACAATAAATGATAATAAATAATACTATCACATCATGTGTTTCTATATCTCCTTTTCCGTAGGATCAATGGATATCTACAATACTTGGTAGATATTTTAGATTGTATGTATATCTTTATTACCTAATAATAAAGCCAATTGGGTTTCTTTCGTCAGTCGTGGCATTTTTCAGAAAAGTCCCTCTATTTCAGAGTCGTCCGGATTTAAGTCACACCCGAACCGTTATTTTACATTTTTGAACCCCCCCCCCTGCTGTTTTAGGTAATTCATCCGCGGATCATATTTAAGTCAAACAAATTCTTTTTAAAATCATCCATATCTTTTAAACCGTAACTCCGATGTGAACATGTTATATATGAAATTTGATTAGAAAAATATGTAGAATATGATTATGAGATTATTTTTACCTATTAAGTATTTTTAAATATTATTTTGGAATATATTTGAGTGAAACCAAATGATTTTCTAAATTATATGTATCTTTTAAACCATAACTTCGATTTTAACATATTACTTGTAAGGTGCCCGTGCGTTGCACGCAATACCGAAATGCATTGATCCGGGTCATCTCATGTTTAACAAATATTGAGAGGTTTCTTCGGATATTCATTCTTCTCTAGAGCTCACAAGCATACGGATAAATAGTAAATGTAGGAAAATAGATAAATAATATCTTTTGCAAACAAAAGCATTCAAGTGTTCAACCTACATCCAAAACTTCATGAAGAAATAACACTTATTGTGCTTTGCAAAAAATCATCTTCAAAAAATATTTTTTGAGTATCGATTTTGTTTATTTTTCTCGTGACTATGAATGTAACTCAGATGACTTGGAAGGGGCAGAGGAGATGGCGAGGAGGAGGGGTCGTGGTGGTGGTCGGCAATGTGGCCCAAGCGAAGGCATGAGAGGGGCGTTGGGGGCAGACGACACCAAGAGCAGCGACTTCTCCAGATCCTTCTTATTTTGTCATGGGATGGCTAGATGAGGTGAGAGGCAGGGGGTTATCTACAAACGAGTAGTGGAGTGCGGAGGTCTTTTTGTAAAACTGACATAGTTTGTCTCAGATG